>JAADYG010000142.1:0-53095 GCA_023338115.1 Phytopythium boreale
CGCTCTTGCTGCGATAGATCGCCGCGCCGTGGTGGTGGTGGTTCTTGGAGCGGCGAAACCATCGTAAAGGCGCCAAAGTTTGACTTTGCCGCGTTAATGCCTTTGAAAAGCAAGCGCGGCGCAAAATAACCTTGATGTAAGGCTTTTCTGATGCTCAGTTACTGGATGTTGGTTGGGCAAAAGTGTTACGCTTGCACCAGTGAGAATTTGATTTCACTTTTTTTATCCAATCATATTGCCCTATGTAATTGGACAGTTTTTTTAATCCAACGCCGTTTTCCTAGCGGACAGTTTTTTGATCCGGAGAGAGTACTTGGTATCACCACCCGTGCCAGTCGAGTCAGGTGCATCGAAGCACCCCGACCAGTTATAAAACCAACACGTCAATATGAAATCGCCTCGAATGGCGCGACGCAACCTAAACCCCGTGAGCTGTCGACCGGCGGTCGGTCTGGTGCCCAGGCGCATTCTGCATGACTCGTGCTCGCACTACAGTTCTGCGGCCGGTGACGTCATTGACGGAGCTGCAGCGTCGCGGCTGGGCGCTCGCATTGCGACGCCGCCGTTTACTTTTCGCGCTGACCTCAAGCAGGCAACACTCGTGCGCGTCATGGCGATTCGATGGTCATCAATCGCGTTTCGTATCCAACTCATCCTAGCTCGGATGGGTACAAAACCATTCCCCCGTGTTAGTGCCATCCGTCATTATATCCCAACAAATATGAATACCGGCCCGCCCAAAAGTATACCGGTATTCTCGTCGGTATTCCTTCCAGCAGGTTGTAGTGACCATCACTCCGGTTGCCGCACGGGGCCAGATCGAGCGCCCGCCCTCCCTTACATTTCGCAAGAGAACGAGAAAGGCGGAAAGCCCCGACAAGCTAAAGAGAAGGGAAGGCGCGGGCTTCGTGGGCCCTTTCTAGGCGGTTGCGGCGGTCGGTGGTCCCCTCCCAAACAAGTGAGCGGAGACGTTGGCGCTGGTGTTGACGGCAGCGCTTTCGGCGGTCGTGTGTGTGGTGGTCGGCGCGATCGTCGTGGTGTGGGCGTCGGTCGAGTTGGATCGGCGGCGGCGGCGGCGAACGATGAGCGCGCGTGACAGCGTGAGCGACCGCGAGGGCGCGGACCGCGACGAGCTGCTGGAGCACGAGGCGGACTTTGACGATGACGTGGACGCGCAGGAGACGTTCTCTCGGGAGCTGGCGCGCAGCGGCTTCTTTGGCGCCGGCGGAGGCGAGGACGACCTCTTTTTCGACGAGGAGGAGCAGGAACACGGCGCGCATCAAGGAGACAGGGCAAGGAGGGAAGCGTCCTCCGCGCGTGAGGCAACTGCCGACAGTCCGAGCGCTTCGACGACGGCCGAGACGACGAGTAGCAGCGCCCGACGGACGGGCGGGGCGCGCCGGCGGTTTGGCAACTCGCGAGGCGGTGGCGGCTCGAGCTTCTCCTCGCGGCCGAACGCGATGAGGATGCTCGAGGCATTGGAGGCGCTTTCGCAGGAGGCCGAGAGTCTGGAGCGTAGTGGTGCGGGCGGTGGGTTGGGTATCCCGCAGTCGCTCCGCGGACTGCTGGAGCAGCTGAATGACGCTGGAGCCGGCGGAGAGACAGCGGTACGTGCCTCGGATCATTTCTGCGATGACATGTACAGTTGATCGTTGCGGTACTTATCGGAATGATATCGCTTTGGTTCGTTATAGATGCTGGACGGGCTTTTCCCATTTGCCCAGATGCTGCACGGCGGAGGGAGAAGCCCTCGGTTCGAGCGTATTCTAGAGCAACTTGGCGCAAACTGCCCGGCCCACGTGCAAATGGTGCGATGACTGCGTTTACTCTCTCGTTGGCTGGAGAAAATGACTGCTGCTGGTTATCCCCCTGGTCGCAAGTGCTAACGCTCGTCGCTGTCGTTGTGTGCACTTCGTTCTCTCTGTCAAATGTACAGTCTGGACTTTCAGAGCTCTCGGAGACGTTGTCACTCTCCACGGAAGAAGTGCTGATGGTTTCAGGCTTCAGCGTTGACCGATTCGTTCCGGCCGTCGTGGCGTTGATCCGCTTCCCGAGCACGATGGAAGTGCTGTTGCTGGCTGCGCGCGCTCTGTCGTCCATCATGGAGCTGTTTCCGAGCACGGCGATTCCGAAGGCAATCTCCGAGCAAATCGTGCCCTCGTTGTGCGAAAAGCTGATGGAGATCGAATACATGGATGTCGCCGAGCTCGCGCTTCAAATCCTCGAGCGCATTGTGTGCAAGTCCGAAGCAGCTCTTGCCCTCGCAAACTCATCGACAACCAGTCCGGCAGAGCTTGGCGCACAGTACCGCGCCGCAGTGATCAAGGAGAACGGAATTGTGGCGCTACTGCAGTTCGTCGACTTCTTCCCGCTCGAGATCCAACGAACGGCTTCTCGAGTCGTCTGCCAGTTGTGCACTGAGTTCCCAGTTGCGTTGGCGGACAAGTTGCAGTTGGGTCTTCCGCTGATCTCGAACCTGATGAATTCGTTCGATGGAGAGATTTTGCAGAGCAGTTGCGAGGCTTTTCGCAAGCTGAGCGAGAGCAGGGCATTTGCGGAGAGTCCTCAGTTTGCGATGATGATCGCGAGTGATGAGACGTGCGAGTCGCTTGTGCGGAAGCTCGCGGCATACGGCAATCCTGGGGAAGCTGGCGATGGAGCGTCCGAGTTGACTCCAGCTGGATACACGAGTATCTTGCGCTTCATGTCGTGCGTGCTGTCGTGCATCGGAAGTGATGTGGATACGTGCGCTGCTTCGCAAAGCGCGGCGAGTCTCCGGTTTGTGCGTCTTCCGCCGATCGTGTCTGCGTTGTTGGCGAGGGAGGAGGTGATGGGCGAGAATCAACTTCTCCGCGAGACTCTCAAGCTGGTTATCGCGGTTCTTCCGATCTCGGAAGAGGTTCAGTCCGTCGACACACTCCCGCGTCCGATGCAGAGCTTTGCGCACGAGATTCTCCCGTTGGTGACTCGTGTGTACGACGCAACCTCTCGCAGTGACTTGCGCTACGACTGTTTGGGAGTCATCTACCGCAGCTGCTCAATCATTTTCGCGAAGCGCGCACCGCTTTCGACAGAGGAACAAGTGGAGCTGACTCGGCTTGCAGCGTTCTTGACGCGCGTGCTGCGTCCGAAGCGTAGAAAGATGAACGGGCCAGTCCAAGCTGCGTTTGGCCGTGATGCCGATGTGCTGCCCATTCGTCTTGCTCTCCAGATCGTCGAGGTGACGCTGGGAAGAGACGAGTCTCGTGACTTGATGAAGGCTATGTACATTCGCCATGGTGTCCCGAACGCGATTCGGTATTACGCCTCGCTGAAGAAGATGAAGGTCCAAGACGACGACGAACACCAAACGGAGATCGAGAGTAACGTGGCGTCCATTTCCGCAACGGCCTCCCAGTTAGTGCAAGACTATCTCGACGGTGAAAGCTCGGACCCGGATGCGGTGGTGCAGTTGCGTGAGATTGCAGACAACCTGCGTGAGCTCTTCCCGCGTGACACGAACCCGAAGCGCACGCTCGACGTCCCTTCCAAGTCTCTGCGCTCTGTGTTTCACAAGCTCACGTCACTCTTCGCGAGCACCGCAGGAGGGTTAACTGCTCACGAGATTGCGCAGAGCGGGCTTGTGAGGGCTCTCATCTGTTCCCTCTCATCCTCGAAGGGGAAAGCAGAGTTTATGCGAGCGATCTCCGATGAAAGTGACGGGCACGAGCCCTCTGAGCAGTGCGTCGGGTTCATTGCTCCGCTTGTCCAGTGTCTTCAGGACGCCATTTCGTCTGAAAAGGACGCCTTTTCACTTGAAGTTAGCCCGGACTCGCCTTCGTCTACCACATCAAGCTTCTCGTTTGCTTCCGGGAATGTGTCAAGCGACTTGGATCAGCTGGCCCAACACATTAAGGTTCGCGTGCTTATCGAAGACGAGAAGGAAGGCGGCGACGGCAATCGTGGGAACGCCGAGGCGGAAAACAATCGAGGTGATGGTTTGCCGACCCCCTGGAGTTTCAGGAACTCGCTGCGTCGAGCCACGAGCAGATCGGGCGCTGGTGGGATGGGACAACGCCTTAATCGGAGAGGTGTGCACGATACAGTAGTGCTTGTCGAACCGTTGGCGCGCGTGGAGACGATCGAGGAGTTCATCACGGAGAAACTTTTCGGCACGCAGTCGTCGAGCGCGAGCATGCTGGACGAGCTCGCAGGACGCAACCGCAGCGACGATGAAGATGATGAAGAAAAAGAGGATGACGAAGACGAACTGACGGAGCAGCCGAAGGAGCGACGCGTGGAAGCCATATACAACGGCCAAGTTCTGCCCCGTGACATCAGCATACTGGAAGCGGTCGTCAAATTTGGGGTGCTGGCTCGAAGTAGCGATACGAGTGACGAAGGTCCGAGTCCTGAAGACAGCAGTCGCTCGTCGTCGTTGCGGAGACACATTTGGACTGTCTCTCCTCACGACATTTCATTTCGAGTGGTGCAACCAGTGCCGTCTACGAAAGATTCGAAGCCCTCGCAAGTTGATGAAGCTAGTCCAGATGAAGTGGTGGCTCCTTCTGACGGCGCTAGCAGTAGCGCTGTCGATGGTTCCTCCGTATCACCGCTGGAAGCACAAGCGGCGTCGCTGGATGACTTGTGGTGGGATGGCGTGTGGGATCTACTGCAGCTCCTGAAGCTCATCCGTGACTGCGTCGGGCCGCTCAATCGTGACGAGCCATCCATGTCGTCGTCTCCGCCGCTGCTGCTGCTGGACTCGAACATGTTTGTGAACAGTTTCTTGAGTCTCCAAGTGAACCGCGCGTTGATGCAGCCCGTGCGAGTCGTGACCAACGCGCTGCCCGAGTGGAGTTTCCGCATGGTTCACGAGTTCTCGTTCGCCCTCGACTTCGAGACGCGCTACCACTTCATGTACGTGACGATGTGTGGTACTTCGCGCGCTATCCAGTACCTTTGTCGGACAGTTTGGAAGAGAGCCGTGATGGAAGAGCCCGCGGTGTCGCAAACGTCAGGAGGCAGTAGCAGTCGACGACGCACTCGGGATGGCGCTGGAACCGCGCGGTCGCGTACCGCGGCGCTTACGAACATTTCGCGCATGGTCAAGCTGCCGCGCCTGAAAGTTCGCGTCGCGCGCTCACGCCTGCTTCAATCGGCGAAGAAGCTGCTGGCGATCTACGGCGGCAAGAAGGCCGTCATTGAGATTGAGTTCCTCGGCGAAGTTGGCACTGGCCTCGGTCCTACGACCGAGTTTTTCACGCTTGTGTGTGAGGAGATCCAGTCGAAGCGCCTGATGATGTGGCGGGACGACGACCCGGCGGATCAAGCGGCAGCTGCCAATGACGCTGACAAGGAGGCGGAGAAGCGATCGAGTGGCGAGGCAGCTGCTGCTCGGGCGTCGCTGCCCGTGCGCGGCTACCACCGCATCGCCGTCTATCATTGCCAGCACTGCAAACGCATCCGTGTGCCAAGCTGCGCGATTCACAACCAACTGCTGACGCACGAGAAGAAGGTTGATGGCGGTACTAGAGGAGATGAAGGAGCCATTGGAACCACCGATGCACCTAGCCCAAGCAACGCCCAGAGTCAGCCGGGCGACAATGTTGGTGGGAAGGCATCTCCTGCGGCGTCGCGCTCTGTTCCGCAATGTGCTTCGTGTCTTGATGACCACGACTGGTCGGCAGCGGCGTCATCGTGCGAGTGCAAAGAAAATGCGACTGCGACTTTGTTGGCAGGCGCGGCAACGCTGAACAGTGAAGATTCGTCTTCACCTGCCGGATCGACACCATCATCACCATCTTCATCATCCAACGATGAAGCTCACACGAGTCAGCTCAAGTGGTGGATCCTGAGTGATGATGAGGTACAGTATCTGGGCAAGGTGTTCCCGCGAGGCATCGACAAGATCACCCACCCTGTTCTTCAGTGCGCGCACTGCGAGACTGTCAACTTTCCCGGAACGGATGCTGGCATTGTCGAGATGGATGGAGAACGCATGATCGCGCGATCGGGGCGGCGCATGTACGAGCGCGACTACCGCGCCGTGACCAAGCACGTTTCGCCGCTCTGTGAGGGAACGCCGCTCAAGGTGCTGCCGTCGGTGCTGACACGCGGCGACGTGGAGTCGCTGGTTGTCGCGGTGCCGCGCTGTCCCGAGGTGCTCGAGTCCGAGGTCGAGTCTCTCAACTACCTCACCGAGTCGTCACTTCTGAGCAACGAGATCGGCGGTGGGCCCGCTGTTTCAGCTCCGTTTGGGCTCTTCCCGCGGCCGTACTTCCATCCTGATGCTGTTGATGATGCGTCTTCGTCGGCGGAAGAAGAGTCGAAGCCCGCCGTGGCTGGTGAGCACAAACGCGTCGGAGAAGCGGCCACGTTTGAGGATGTCACCGCGTGGTTCACGTTCCTAGGACGCTTTGTCGGGCAGGCTTTGCTCGATGAGCGGCTGCTCAATCTGCCACTGTCGCGTCCGTTCCTGCGTGCGCTCCGCGGCGAGTCGCTGGTTGGCGACGGAGTCTCAGTCGACACGTCGCTGGCGTTCCTGTCCGAGCTCGACCCGACCATCGCGACGTCGCTTCGATACCTGTACCGCCTCGCCAAGTTGAAGGAAGGTGCCGGAGATGCGAGCGAGAAGGCCGCGGAAGTGGACTCCATGTGCTTGTCGTTCACTCTTGTGGGCGAGGAGACCATTCCGCTCGTGCCCGGCGGCGCCGACGTGAGCGTGACGCTCGACTCGCTGCTCGAGTACGTGACGCTGAACCTGCGGTTCCTGCTGGACACGACGATCCGACGCCAGGTCCAGGCGTTCCGCCGCGGGTTTGAGCAGATTTGCGGCAAGCGCGGCGACGCTAGCGGCAGCTGCGCCACCATGCTCGAGGTGTTTGACGTGCGCGAGCTCGAGACCTTGTGCGCCGACGCGAGAGCCGTCGGCAGCATGTGGGACCGCGAGGGCCACGAGCTGCGCGAGCACATGGTGTGCGACCACGGATACACGCGCGAGTCGCGCGCGATCGCGGACCTGGTGGCGATCCTGTGCGAGCTGTCGGTGGATGAGCAGCGCGCGTTCGTGCGCTTCGTGACGGGCGCCAACCGCCTGCCGCGCGGCGGGCTCGCCAAGCTCGAGCCCAAGCTCACGGTTGTGCGCAAGCTGGCCGAGAGCCACAGCGCCGGCAGCGAGAACGACGCCGTGCTGCCGTCCGCGTCCACGTGCACCAACTACTTGAAGCTGCCCGAGTACTCGACGCGCGCCGTCATGAAGGAGCGTCTGCTGTACTGCATCCGCGAGGGCCAAGGCAGCTTCCACTTGTCGTGAGTATACTGAGTTAAGGGTGACTGGACCCCGCAGACGGGTCAGCGGGAGGAGCCAGTCACATACTGAACAACAGAATCGCGACGACAGTGACGGACTGGATTTTAACATGAAGGAGTGCATTGTGCGATTGTTTCGGCTTGGTCGTTCGTTATTGTCGACACCGTTGACGCACCATGCGCGTGGCTTTCGCCGCTACAACACATCCTCGTGATGAGCACCAACCACATGGAGCTATGAGTAACGAGGACGCGTGCACATTGTGTTTGTTTGAATGCTTTTCATCGTGTTTTTGGCTGGAGAAAAAGTCGACTGGTACAGACACGACACACATAATAACTACGCGGCGCTGCTGTCGAGCGGCGCGCGGCGGCATCAAAAAGCGGAGAGGCGGCCCACTCGTGAGTCCTTCCCTTCGGACTCGGGCTCCGCCTCTCCTGCCGCCGCTCGCCCTCCGCTTGGCGCCGATCCATCCATTCGCGTCGCTCTCTCCTTCTCTCTCTCGAAGGAGGAGGATCCGAAGACCACAATAAATAAAGTGCGCCTGTCCGTCGGTCGCGTTCTGCTGCTGCTGCTGCTGTTGCTGCTGCTGCGTTCCGTCGCCGGCCGCCGCGCTCGCCCACTTTACTCCTTTATCTTCGATCCTCCCGAGTGCGAGAGAGGCGATGAGAGAGCGGCACGGTCCGGCCGAGAGCCATCGCCGCCGCTGTCCGTGTCTTGGCTCGAGGCCGCCGATCTTCGCATCGATCGCGCCTAGAGAGCTTCACATGGGTCCTGGCAGCAGCGACTGAGGATGGGTGGGCCGAGCGCCCTAGTAGGCGAGCCGGCGCAGCTCCTCCGACGAGTACCAGACGCGCTTCTTGTAGTCGGCGTCGAAGCTCGAGCGCGCCGGGATCTCGACCACGTTGACGTCGTCGTCGAAGCTGATGCGGCGCTCGTGGCTGCACGTGCGGATGCGCGGGATGCCGTCCACGTCCTCGTCGTCGTCGCTCTCGTCGTCCGTCTCGAGCTCGTCCTCAATGTCCGTGCCCTCCCAGCTGTCGAGCGTCGACGTGCGCGAGCGCTTGCTGCTGCCGCACTGGCCGGGCTTGACCACCGCCGGGATGGCGCCATACTTGGTCGTGGGCACGGCCATCACCTTGGCGTGGCGCCGCGCGTTCCTCGAGGAAGAGGAAGGCGCGCCACGCATGGCGATGGCCATCCAGTTGTCCTCCTCGCTGGCGCTGTCGTCCTCGTTCTCCGGCGCGCCGCTGCCGTCCTGGCGGAAGTACTCGCGCACGCACACCACGCTCTTGGTACGCGGACGCATCTTCTTTTTCTGGGGTTTTGGCCTGGGGGGAAGGTGGCGCAGTAGATATGATCTACCGGCTCGTGGTGGTGGTGATGATCCTGGCTGGTCCGGTCACTTGTACTTAAAGTGAGTATGGAACGGGAACCAATGTGGTGGGGGCGATTCACCGACCGGGACTGTTCTCTCAGCAGTGAATTCCGTTAATGAGGCCGAGCGGTGCGGGCCGAAGTTTAGCACCAAGAAGGAGAAGAGCGGGCAGGACGGGGGGACCGGCGCGGGTTCACTTGGCGTTTGTATGTCGACGGTACTCGTTTCACGATCGGACGACGACGCGACGACGAGCAATGCGATCAGACGAGGCAGGCTCGTTCCCACCTGCGCTGAACTGCCCTACCCGCGACTGGCCTTCTGGCGCGGCGAATATGTGTACTGTACGAAATCCGAAGCAAAAGACACGCGCTGAGAAAAGTTTCGATTTTTTTACGCGAGTTCTGGTTAGAACCACAGTCTCCGCATAATCGCCAGCATAATCAAACCAAGTGTGTTGCTGTTAAAATTGGCGGCTCGCCTTCTTCCCTCCCGTCCTCGCCTCCTCGTCCAACTCCGGACGTACAGTACCGTACAAACGCTCTGCTTGGACCAAATCCAACCATGAACCCCCAAACGCCAATTACGAAAATGCCGGGGGGGAATGGCAGCCAACGTATGGTACGCATCTTGTGGGCTGAAACAGCAAAGCAAATTCGAAAACGGGTGGTGACCGTCCATTTTATTAGCTAAATTAGCTAAAGGCGTCACCTTCGGGCCATCTGGTCGCCGGGCACCGAGTCCAATCCGATCGCCTGCAACCCACAAAGCCGACACGTCAGCGGGCGTTTAATTGGTGCGAGGCAGCCAGGTCTTTACTTGGTGCGAATTACCTACTTGGGATTTGTATGGAAGATCTGGCTCGTCACGTACACTGGCGTTCCGCCCCAATCGCTATTTTCAACCGCCGATAATAATGATTTCAAATGGAAAAATGGCAGCAATGGAAAACGGCAGAAGATCCAAGGACGGAAGAAAAATCGAAACTCCCCGGTTGACCGGTCGGATCGACCGACCGAGCCGTCGTCAATGGAAAATACATTGCCAAAACGCCAACTTGTGAATTACGAGAGGTGTATTTAGCTTTGGCAAATAGACGCGCACTACTGTACAGTATTATGGGACCCGCCCGCACTCTGCGAAGGCACCGCGCGACATCTCGGCAATACCCGCGACGAGCCGACGCCTGGTCTGACTTGCTTGGCCAGGCCGTTCCAATCCTGCATCGCCTGTCCCGCCGCCGTCGTTCTGAAAACTAATTTAATTGAGGAAAGCGATGCTTGAGCTCAAGTCAACCACAGACAAGGCCAATGCCGTAAATATCGAAGGTCTTCGCGGCGCTTTACTATGCACTGCAATCTACTCCAGGTACTCCACTGTACGGTATTATACAGACTGTACCGTATTGTACGTACGTACGTACGAGTATCACTCCACGCAATAGTATATGCACCGTTTCGTGGAGTTCTGAAATGTAGTCACGCGAATCGCATGATGCGATCGACCGACCGAGTCCACAGCCACGGTTTATGTCGCCGATCGGGCCAGAGTTTTGACTTTGGAGCAATCGTCCAGCCATGCCGTTGTTTATGCAGATTGCGAGATTTTCCATGCTAGTTTCCATTGCAGCGCGTCGGGTGAAGGTATGAAGGGCGAACAGTTCACTTCACGCTAGAGCCAATAAACTGGTTGCGTACGGTACTTGCGTATTTCCGCCGGTTGTAAATCCAGCAAAAGAAGGCTCCAAATTCTGTATTTTCTAAAATTGCTGCTTCTGCCATAATCCTCTTTTTTCGCGGCGCAAAAGCAGGATAAATCACGCGTTGCAAAGACCGGCCATCCTTTTCGGAATGGTCCGACTGGCTCTTCCGCATGGTCGCGGGTAGGGGAACGCGTCGGCGCCAAGCCGGTCGGGCAGAAGAGTACAGTGGGACTGGAAGCCTGGAAACTTTATCGCGCGCCGTGTCGAACATTGTTGGAACAGGTGGGCCGTAACGGTGCCGTTTATAAACGCCAGGTGAAAATGTACGGACCGCCCGCGACTCGCGGCCCACTCTTGCTTGACTGGAAAGATCGTGGGGCAACCTTAAACCGGACCGACCAACCAGTCGGCGCGCTTCAGACGCGGCGGCGGGACCAACTTCCCCAGCCAACCAGCCAACCAACCGGCCGCCGCATTGCGACCTGTTGCCAAGGGTCCTCATGCCCGGGCGATGGCGTGGACGACCGCGCCGCCGACCGATCAACACTGCAGAGGCGGACGGCTGCAGCGCGTGGCCTGCGAGTAAGGCAATATCCAGAATAGGTCCTTGTGTAGGGGCGCCGCCATACTGCATCTGTGGGCGGCGGTTGGCTGGTCGGTTGTACAGTACAGTATTATTTGTTTCCCGTTTTCCAGTCAAGGAATCAATGTGGGGCCTACAATCTCGAGTTCTGTAATTTGCCACTTCAACTCCGCCTGCATTTCTTGAAGTGCGCGCGTCGACCGCCTTTAACGACGGAAAAGCGCGCCTAAAAAATGCGGGTTGGCTCCACCCCCTCGGTTCTTTATGGCAGAGACACCGGCGGTGCCAACGCGTTGCCTGTTTACCCTGGCGTGAGCATTCGCGTCGTGCACCACCTCGGTCCTTTACACCTTCTCGTATGCACCTATAATGCACGTGCGCGTGCCAGTGTCAACGCGAGTGGCGTGAACTGCCCGCGCGCTTCCACGATCGACAACCCCACGACTGGCAGCCGATCCAGCACACTCAACATGTATGCTTGGATGTTATGGTGTACATTTGTGTATGTACCTCTATCGGGACTCCGGTCCACGATACGATCGGACGGAGACGACCGAACGGAATCAGCGGCGTGCGGTCGTGGCGGTGCACCAGTACGTTGTTAACAACCCACTCACCTTTCGATGCCGGCCCAGAGTCCCACGCAGCGATCCTGAAGGAAGGAGCAAGCGTGCATCATACAGAGCCGATGACGCTGCTTCGCAAGGAGCAAGCAATCCTCCCCGCACGGTCTATTATCCCAGGATAGAATGCACCAGACAAGGACCTTCGATTGGATTTTTCTGTTGATGGTGCCGTACTAGCGACATTTAACTGATTCACTCTGTTATCTCACAACCAGTTGAGTGTACGTTGGTGATCCCGTGCGATGCGGTAGTGACCAGTTTCGGGCACTTTGTGGTCGGATCAAAGCGCACGACTGCGGTCTGATTTGCACGCCACACCGACTCACACACACCACGTGTGACGAAGTGCTCATTTCAGCTCTCCCGGTGCAAGTGAAGCTGGGTTGTCTGGGTGCAGCGGAGAAGTCGGAGGCGCTGCGTTCGTGGATCCCATTCTCTTCTTACTGCACTCTCCTCCGTCCTGGTGTCGCCGCTTCATCCGTCCGGAGGCCGCGGCATCGTCGCGATCGACCGATCAATTTGCAATGTCCACATGGTCTCCGCCGGTTGTGGTGGTCGGACACCCAGGATGGAGCCTGCATGGCGCTGCACCTGTACCGGTACTAACAGCACTGTGTACAGACCGCGATCCAGTTGGTGGAAATATCACTACAGTAGTGTCGAGCGCTGCACCGGTGCTGCATCCCGCTATGACATGGCGCAGCGTCCATCGCCACTGGAATGGCATGTATCGATTCGTCGAATTAATTATTGCTTTATCGAATCGAGTATTGAAGAGTAAACAAATTAAGTGTAGGAAAAACATGTGATTACAATTATTGAATATGTTTTGTTTTTGAAGTCGTCTCAATTATTTACTGGGTGGTCGTTGCGTGGGTCAGCATCTCGAGCAGCTCCGGCCGCTGTCGCAGCAGGCGCTTGGCCTCGTCCACCGGCACCTGCGCGTTCGATTGAAGACAGAAGAACGCAGCAATGGTCAGTGTCGCGTCCTGTACAGTACATGTCATGCTCATGCGCATGAGCCTGCTCGACTAGTGTAGTACATACGCACCCACTGGCGCTGCCGGGAGTTCTCGGACCAGTCACTGTAGACGCGTGTGGCCTCCATTGTGAAGCCGAAGAAGCGGCACGGCTGCCCGCGATGGCTGACAAAGTCGAGCGGCCCCAGCTCCGCAACGATCGGGCCCGCCACCTGCGTTATTGATGTCCACCAGCAGCAAATGTTAGCCTGTCACGCACCGCCACCGCCACCACCACTAAGTCACTCTACAGCATAAACACTCACGCCGGCCTCCTCGTCGGCCTCGCGCAGCGCGCACTCAACGACTGACTCGTCGCTCTCCCACCCGCCCTTGGGCAGGATCCACTCGTCCGCGTGCTTGGCGCTCGAGATGAGCAGCACCTCGCGCCCGGCCGTGCTGGTCGTTGGGCGCGTGACCACGACGCACGCCAGCAGCCGCGTGCGTCCGTCGTAGCGCTGCTTGTCCCGGCCCACGCGTGACTGGAGCAGCGGGCTGCAGCTGTGCGCGACGCCGTCCACCGCTCTCCGGTCGACGTGCATGTCCGTCGGCGACTGCTTCTTCCGCGGTGCCAGCGCCGGCGCGGTCATGGCGGCGTCGTCCCGCTGGTGGCTGGCTACGAGCGTCGCGCTCTCGGTCATGTCTGCTGCTGCTGCGTGGCTCCGACTGTGCGTGCTCTGTAATGGACCGAGAGAGAGACCCGGTTACGAAGGTGGTGGCCAATAGTGCGACCTATTCTTGTCGCTTCGTTAGCCATGGGCGAGCGGACGCGAGTTGCCTGACACACGTCTGTCGCCTCGGGTGCAGGTTTTACCCAATCACAGATCGTGAAATGCATTTTAGCCCAATCTGCGTCCTTTCTTCGCAAAATTGCTTTGTTATGATGCTGCGTCACATGTCTCAGCTAAGAATGCTGCTTTGATTCGAATGCGCGCATATTATTCTGGGGATGTCCCCAGAATAAGACAATTCAGACCCTGAAACGTCGCTCGCAACTTGAAGTGGGACATTTTGCACCAAGACCAACACACCGAGAGACCAACCACGGACGTTGGTGCCGAGACGCTGGTCTTGAGTCGCAGCGGCCACCGCGGGCCATAAACGTAGCCGCCGCTGCTGTTGTCTCCTGCCGTTCATCTCGTTCTTTGTATGCCGCCGCCCGCTTGAAGGTTTGGCCCATCCATCGTCGCTCCCATCAGCGTTCTCGCGCGTGACGGCGAGTGATCACCGTCGGCGCCACCCACAAGGGCAGCGGGCGCGTTCATCCCCGATTCCACCGGATTTAGCGCGCGCACCAGCGACAACAAGCAACAGACGAGCGCCGCACCAAACCCACCTCTTCCTCACCACCACGGCTGGCGCTATCTTCACGCCAGAAGACCGCGATGAACTGCGTGTTGGCGATCAAGAGCGAGCCCTCGCAGCCGATTGACGCTGGATGGACGCTGGCGGAGGCCTTTACCATGGCCGTCGGTAACGAGAGCGGCTGTGCAGGCGACAAGGCCGAGAGCAAAGAAGACGAGGCCGACACGACGCACCGCGAGAGCGAGCATGCGACTGGCGAACCAGAGACGCTACCGCTTGCGGACTGTGCAAGCAAGCCCAGGTCGAGGCGGAAGATGACGGAGCGATAGCGACAGCGACGACGTGAGAGACGGGGAGGACGCGACGACCAGGCCGACACTGCGAGCGCCAAGCAGATGAAGCGGCTGCAGAGCGAGCTGTGGCACGGCAAAAGGCGCGAAGAGAAGCTGTGCGAAGAGACCGCGTCGCTGCAGCACGTGCTGGACTCCAGATGCGGTCGCGAGTCGCAAGCACTGAGTTCATTCGACCAGCAGCGACGGCTTCCATCAAGGCTATCGCTGGTGGCGAGCGCCGTAGATCAACTGGACAGAGCTACTCCTTCCGTGGCAGCAGCGGTGGTGGATCCCATTCTCGAACCGCCATGACGAAAACTGGTCCAGGCCGAAGCAACGCGCTCATAATTACTACACGCGCGGCCACACCTTCTCTGACTCGGCTTCATCTCATTTGACTCACCGCAACAAGCAGAAACATGGAAGTTACTACCCATTCATCGCTTGCACTCAACCGACTGGGTGTCTACCCAACGCCAACAAAATTAGCTCCACCTTCAACTGCGACCCGTCCTGTTCACTCGATATAGTCACACTTCCGCTTGGGGGACCTTGTCCATCTTCGTCTAAGCACACCAGCAACAACAGCCACCTTGAGCGAGTTCCACACGGCAGGAGCCCTCCCCACCGTGCGTTCAAAGCGGAATGGGCGCCTCTCGCCATCCGAATGCGCCGGTGGTGGCCCCACGCCTTGCGGCAGTCTCGCCGCAGCCCATAATCCCAGGATGCGTCCACGAATCCCGATCGAGACACCGACAGCGCCTTTCAACGTGGAGATCGCGCGTCGCACGAGTAGCCTCGGCGCTTGTCAGACCTCTGACGCTACTCACACCGGACGGGAGGTTCTCGCTCAGCAAGCTGGCGGCTTTCGACCGCTTCCAGAGGGCGACGAGCTGGGTCCGCATCGCTATGATCGTGTCGCTGTCCCCGATCCCCTGTCTTGTTCTTGTGCTGTTGATCGAGTGCATCCCGCTGGCCGACCCGGCGCTTGGCTGGCGAAGCTCGGGCGCGTTCCAAGTGCGAATGCTCGCCACGAATATGCTCGGAAGCGCGACGTCGCTCTACGAGCGGGCCGAGTATCTGCCCGAGTTCAAGATAACGTGGCAGCGAGCGGTCATCTTCAGCACCGGCGTCGCCTCGATGAATTTCTTCACGAGCTGCACCGTCATGGTAGCGGCCGATATCTTCCCGGTACCCTTCTCAGCGTTCGTCGGCGCGATCCCGGCCGCGGTGACCGCCGAGGTGATTCTCAGGGCGTTCGCTCGTGATTCTGGCCCACAAGCATCAGGTAGTGCGTCGCCGGGGCACGCGAGGCGGCTGCGCACAGTGCAGAATCTGCAGCTCGTGCAGATGCTCCTCACGGTCGTGTACCCCGTCTACACGGCCGTCTTCTCGCAGCTGAGTGCCCGCCAGCAGCTCTGGTTCTCGCTCGTCTTGGTCCTCCTGCGACTGGGCGTCCGGGCCCTGCAGTGGCGCGTCTCCCACGACGACGAAGACCTCGCGGGCGTCATCTCGTCCGCCTCTGGACACTTGTTCCACGTGCTCTTCTCGCTCACGTGTCTGCAGAACGCCAAGTCCATCGACACGCTCGCGGTCGTGCTCGCGTTCAACACGCTCCAGACGCTCCTCAACTGCCGGCTGCTTGTGCGTGGGAGTAGTCGATTGCCGGGCTCAAAACGCGGCGGCGAGGATCTGTCGGCAGTGATGGGGATGATTGCAGACGACAGCTTTGTGCGAGCACTGGATCGCATCGACCCGACCATTGTCCTATCAACATACCATCGGTACCAAGACGTCCGATTCCGAGCGCTTCACACGCCGCCCCAGTACACGACGGAGCAAGCCGCGAACAAGCCCAAACGCACAAGGAGGTGTTGCAGCCGGCGCCGAGTCCATCCGACGCGGCCAGAGCCACAAGGAGGTCCCAGCACCGAGATGAGAGCGCGCGTCAACTCCAAGGCCATGCACCGTGCTAGCAACTCGTTTGTGGGCGCCGGCAGCGACCTCGAGCAAGCCGCGCGCGCCCTGGAGGCCTGTGAAATGTTCCACCACTGCGAGGCCGTGCTGCTGCGCTCGTACGTCACGACGATCATGATTCTGATCCACGGTAAGGCAGAGCGCGGCCGCCGACAGCGTCGCTACCGATGCCGAGCTAACATGTTGCTGTTGTGGCTCTACTGGACGCACAGGCGCCTACATCACCGTGGTGTTCTGGCTGCCGAACCGCCGCTTCTTCCTCACGATGGAGTCCATGAAGACGTTTGAGGACGTCCAGGATACGCTGCTGCAACACGCCGTGCTGTACGGCGCCGAGCTAGTCTTCTTCACCGTCTACGTGGCGCTCATCTACTGCCGCTTCGCGCTTTCTGGCGCCACGCTGCTCGCTTTCGTGCTGTCGTCGCAGTTTACGCTCTTCCAGGCCAAGTGCGTCTCGGTCCCGTCCTTCATCTTCGGCTTCCCGCTGCGCCACAACGGCAACGACGCCTTCCTGACCTTCTGATGTAGTTTGGATCATGCCACATTCCGTTCCGACACCACTGCTTGTCTTTACCATTCATCTATTAACTCACTCCCTTGTCACCGCCCTCACTCTTACCATCCCTCGTCACTCCTCGTCGTCACTGCTATCGCCGTCGCGAGCCCGGTACGAGCGCATGTCGACGGCGCGCTCGATCGAGGCGGCGGGCGTCTGCACCTCCAGCCACCACGCGTACAAGTGCAGCACAGCGACAAGCACGCACGCGAGCACGCCGGCGACGGGGCCGAGCGCGTAGTACAGCTGGAGGCGGTGGAGCAGCGGCGCGTCCGGCGCGCGCGTCATGATGCGCTCGTACACCTTCTCGGTGCGTCTGGCGACGTCGTCCCAGCTGTACATGGCGGCGATCCGGTTGTGGAAGCTCTGTCGCTGCTGCTCCATGTCCTCGACGCCCGCCAGACGGTCAACGGCCGCGAGAACGGCGTCCGCGAGCGCCTCGGGCGTCGGCTCGGCCGCGAACTGGATCATGTCGGGCGGCAGCACCTCGGGCACGCCGCCCACGCGCGTGCTGACGACGAAGAGCCCGCAGGCGGCGGCCTCGAGGATCGCGATGCAGAACGACTCGGTCAGCGAGCTGTTGAGGAAGATGTGGCCGCGGCGCAGCACGTCGCGCACCTGCGCGTGCGGCACGGCGCCCAGCAGCTCCACGCGGTCGTGCAGGCGGTGCTTGTCGCGCATCTCCTCGAGCAGCAGCCGCTTGGCGCCGTCGCCGCCGACAATGAAGTTGACGTGCGGCGCGCGCGCGCAGACGAGCGCGATGGCGCGGCCCACGAGGTCGATGCCCTTGCGGTAGACCAGCCGCGAGATGATGACCACGTTGATGGTGTCTGCGTGGTCGACGGGGGGCCCGGGCGTGAACTTGGCGGCGTCGACGGCGTTGGGGATGGTGGAGACGCGCTCGGGCGGGATGGAGGCGCGCAGCACGAGGTTCTCGCGGCACGTGTGCGAGACGCAGATGGCGTGGTCCACGGTGGACAGCGACAGCTTCATGAGCTTGTTCAGGTGCACGCTGGCGGCGTCCGCGAAGCCGAAGAGCGAGTGGTCCGTGTAGACGGTGCGCAGGCCGGCGTCCAGCGCCTTGGCATGCATCAGGCACTCGTGCATGAGCGTGGACGTGGCCTGGTGGCCGTGCACGACCTGGATGCGCTCGCGGAGGAGGACCGTGCGCAGCAGTGCCAGGTGCCCCACGAACGTCGGGTACGTCACGTTGTCCACCACGGGCGTGATCGGCAGGTAGTACACCTTGAGCCCGTTGGTCATCCAGCGCACGCCCGCGCGCTTGGCCGGCAGCTGGGCGGCGCCTTCTTTAGCGTCCGACGAGATGGCGTGCGTGAGCACCACGACCGTGTGCCCGCGGCGCAGCAGACACTGCGCCAGCGACCACATGTGCATCTCCACGCCGCCCAGGCGCGGGTAAAAGAAGTCGCAGCACATGGCCACGCGCAGGCGGCGCCTAGAGGACGCGCCGTCGCCGTCGCCGTCGCCCACGACGCTCGCCATGGCGGTCAGATACTAGATCGTCGAGGTGTCGAATGTGCGCCGGCGGAAGCGGAGCCGTACATCTGAGTCTACAATCTGAGTCTAATAATATTTCTGACAATAGACCTGCCTCATTCGATACCCTCATGTAATCGATCGTTACGTTTAGGTATCGATTTACTATCCAAAACTGCAATATAACGCTCAGGTTCTATATAAAACTACGTGATAATCCATCTACTGCATTTGATTTACAAAGATAGACACAAAGACGCCAAGAAATTATAACCAGCGGCTGCTGGCCAACCTTTGGGCGCGCCCGCCTCCTCCCTCCCTCAATCCAATCGCGAAAAACGCCAACGCCGTTAGACCTTAGTGACCGCGCCCTCCGTCTCTCTCTCTATACACGAGGCCGTCCACGATGCTGTGCAGTCTGAGCGGTCAGGTGCCGCAGGAGCCCGTGGTGGTGGTCAAGTCGGGCCTGGTCTTCGAGAAGCGGCTGCTGCTCAAGTATCTGGAGCAGAACCAGCGCCGCTGCCCGGTCACCAACGACGAGATCGACCCCGAGACGGACCTGCTGCCGCTGCGCTTCCACTCGGCGGGCGCTTCTTCCTCCTCTAGCGCCGAGAAGGCGCCCACGTCGACGCCGCTCGAGGGCGCGAGCATCCCGCAGCTGCTCGGGCTGTTCCAGAGCGAGTGGGACGCGGCCATGCTCGAGACCTTCGCGCTCAAGAAGCACCTGGAGCAGACGCGCCAGGAGCTGTCGCACGCGCTGTACCAGCACGATGCGGCCTGCCGCGTGATCGCGCGGCTGAACGCCGAGAACGCGGCGCTGCGCGAGAAGCTGGCGGCGCGCGCGAGTCCGCAAACCGACGAGGAGGACGTCGACATGGCGGCGGACGGACTGCCCGCGGAGGTCGTGGCGACCGTCGAGGCCAAGCAGAAGGAGCTGGCCAAGCGCCGCAAGGACTTCAAGAAGCGCGAGGCCCCGCGCCGCGCCGAGTGGCTCGCGGGCATCGGCGAGTGGGCGCTCAAGTCGACGCACACGCTGCACGACGCCGACAAGCCCGGCGTGCTGGCCGTCGCCACGGACGCCAAGAAGCCCGAGCGAGTGGCCACGGCCGGCGTCGACAAGCACGTCAAGGTGTTCAACACGCAGCGCCAGCAGCTCGAGGCGACGCTCGCGGGCCACGGCAAGAAGGTGGCGGCCGTCGAGTTCCACCCGAGCGCCGACTTGATTGTCACGGGCGCGCATGACAAGACGCTCAGGCTCTGGACGCGCGCGGACGACGACGATGCCGCGTACCGCGTCGGCGCGACCTTTGACGGCTACGAGGACGCCGTCGCGGCGCTGTCCATCCACCCGACGGGCAACTACGTGCTCGGCGGCGCGCTGGACGCCACCTGGGGCTTCCACGATGTGCGCGCCGGCAAGCTGCTGGCGCGGTACGCGCTCTCGGGCGAGGTCGCGGCGGGCGCGACCGCCAAGAGCGTGAACGAGACGCGCAGCGTGCGGTTTCACCCGGACGGCGGCATCTTCGGCACGGCCGCCAAGAGCAAGCTCGTGCAGATGTGGGCCGTCAACTCGCTGGCCAACGTGGTCACGTTCGAGGGCCACGCGGCGCCCGTGAACGCGCTCGCGTTCTCGGAGAACGGCTACCACCTCGCCTCGGGCGCCGACGACGGCGTCGTCAAGCTCTGGGACCTGCGCAAGGCCGCCAGCTTCTTCGAGATCGACCTGTCGGGTGACGACAAGAAGAAGAAGACGAAGACAAGCGCCGCTGTGCGCGCGCTGCAGTTCGACCCGAGCGGCACGTTCCTCGCCGTCGGCGCCGGCAACACGGTGCAGGTGCTGCACGAGCAGTCCAAGAACAACTGGGGCGTCGTCCAGACCTTCGACGAGCACAAGGCCGCCGTCACGGGCGTCGCCTTCGCCGCCGACGGCAGCTACCTCGCCTCGGCCTCCATGGACCGCGCGCTCAAGCTCTTCCGGTAGACAGGCACCCTCTCTACGAGAGCACCCGTCGCCTGGCCTGCATGCTCCTCTCTCTCACGGACTCATCTCTCTCTCTCTCTCTCTCTCTCTCTCTCTCTCTCTCAAGATTAACGTTAAAAAGCCGCCACGAAACACGCTCTCCGCTCTCTTTGCCCGTGTTCAGGTGTTCATCCATTCAAGATTATATACTAAACGCCGCCTTCGCTACCGCCGCTAGCGAAAGAGACTCGAGCGCGAGCCGGACGCAGACCCGGACGAAGACGAGGACGGGGGCCGGCCCATGACCGCCGCACGCGCCGGCCCGCCGGGCATGAAGCCCCGCAGCACGTCGGCGTGCTCCTGCAGCAGCCGCTGCTTGGCCTGCGCGACGACCTAGCGGCGGAACTCGTCCTCCTGC
The DNA here is from genome assembly GCA_023338115.1 of Phytopythium boreale. NCBI lineage: Eukaryota > Oomycota > Peronosporomycetes > Pythiales > Pythiaceae > Phytopythium > Phytopythium boreale. Next base: position 20,645 of record JAADYG010000142.1, read on the forward strand.
TCCTGCTTCTCCTTCTCGCGGCGCTCGCGCTCGAGTTCCTCGCGCAGCATCTGCTGCTTGAGCGCGTTGTGCTGCGCGATCTCGTCCTGGAACTGCTCGCGCTGCTTGCGGCGGAAGACGGCGAGCTCCATCTCGCGCCGCGCCTCGGACTGGAACTTCTGCTGCAGCATGGCGTTGAAGGCGTCCTCCTCGGCCTTCTGCCGCGCGACCAGCTCCTGCTTGAGCCGCATCTGGATGGCGTTGCTGGCCATCATCTCCTCCTTGGCGCGCTGCTTGGCGCGCTGCTTCTCCTCCTCGACCGCGCGCTTCTTCTGCAGCAGCTCCTCCTCCCACAGCTCGTCCCGCAGGCGCTCGATCTCCTCCTCCTGCCGCTTCTTGGCCTGGATCTCGGCCTCCACCGACCGGAACAGCGCGTCCTCCTGCGCCTTCTTGACCTCGTTGGCCGCGCGCGCGCTCGCCAGGCGTTCCTCCACGCGCCGGCGGTACGCCTCGATCTCCTGCTCCTGCAGCCGCGCCTGCTCGCGCTGTGCCTGCAGCGCGGCCTCGCGCTCTCGCTGCGTGCGCTCGATTATATCGCGTGTCACGTCGCGCTGCGCCTGCTTCTTGGCGATCTCGGCGGCGTCCTCGAGCTCGATCTGCCGCATGAGCTGCTCGACCTTGAGCCGCTCGGCCTCGGCCTCGCTCTGCGCCTCGCGCCGCAGGTCCTGCCGCTGCAGCATCTGCTGCTGGACGCCCTGCTTGGCCTGCACGGCCTCGGCGCGGCGCGCCAGCTCGCGGTTCTGCATGTCGACGAGCGCGCGCTGGCGGTCGTACTTTATCTGCTGCTCCATGGCGGCCTCGCGCGCGCGGTCCGCGGCGCGCAGCGCCTCCTTCTCGAGCTGCTGCGCCGCGCGGTCCTTGTTCATGTAGGCCGTCTTGAGGAAGGTCTCGAACTCGCGCAGCTCCTCGCTGGCCTCGCAGATGCGCTGCACCTCGCGCTCACGCTGCTCCTGCGACTTGGCGGCGGCCTCGAGCGCGCGCGCGAGCTGCTCGTTCTGCTGTGCCTCGCGCGACTGGCGCGCGTGCTGCGCCTGCTGCTCCTGCCGCGACTCGTCCAGCACGCGCTCGGCCGTCAGCTGCGCGATCTGGTTGGACCGGCGCCGCGTCGCCACAGCCGCGTCCGACTGCTGGTGCGTCGCCTGCAGCTGGTTGCTCTGCGCGAACCGCGCCAGCGCCGCGTGCTCCGACTCCTGCCGCCGCCGGTCCGCCTGCAGCTTCTCCACGTGCCGCGACGCCACGCGCGTGCCGCTCGCCGAGAACGGGAACGACATGGTCGCTCTGGCTCGCTGACTTGCAATGTCCGAACGCTACGCTCGCTTCTAGAACGCCGGAAGGCGATCGATCGCTTCGACGGCTGCGCTTTGCTCCGACTCGTCGGCCGCCGTTCTCCCCGTCAAAGCCCGACAGGCAGCGGTCAGGGAAGGCCCCAAGCGTCGCGCCGGATGTAAATAGCAGTCTTGCCGATCTAAATGCGGGCTCCGAACGCGCGGCTATTTATGGGTACGCTTTCGTATAAAAATATATGCCATACGGATATACTATACTAAAAAATAGAACACAAGGCCAAACGGTATACACAATCCGGATACGTCGATTATCAGATCCCGCTGACCCAAAACAGGGAACTGGTGCGCTACAGCACGATGGCGCCGTCCGACTGCCCCGAAAGCAGCTTGGGGCGTGACGAGTGCTGGCGCTTCTCCCTGCGTGTGGAGGGACTGGATTGCGCGCGCGGCCGGCGCGGCGTGCCGCCCTCGCTCGCGGCGCGCCGGGGCACGCGCACGCGCTGGTTGTGGTAGTAGTAGAGCGGCGGCGTGCCGGGCTGGCCCAGCGCCGCGGGCACGCGGTCCTTCTCGCCCTCGGGCTCCTCGCCGTCCTCACGGTTGTCCACGACGAAACTCAGCGCGTAGATAAGCAGCGAGAGCACGCACCCGAGCTGCGCCAGCGCGCGCATCTGGTGCACCGCCAGGTCGTTCTCTGCGGTCGGAGCCACGTCAGTCCGTGTACAATGTACGTCGGTCCGTGCACAATGTTAGCTATTATATCGCTCAGGAACTCACCGTAGTTCCACAGCTTGGTGTCCGTGTCATTGAGCCGCATGGTGGTCGAGCAGTACGTCTCGCCGAGGCCCTTGGCGACGCACTGGGGGCAGCAGCAACAGCGGCAGTGTGAAGGGCCAGCAACAACGCGAAGTGATCGTACGGTGCCGCGCAATACCTCTGCGATGGTGAGGTGCGGGGCCGGCGTGTCTGCGTACAGCACGGGCAGGTAGACGCCGACGGACATGGCGAAGAGCGCGACGCTGGCGAGCTCGATCACGAACGAGCGCTTGACGGCCTCGAGCTGGCTCGCGCGGATGCGGGACACGCTGCGCGGTCCGTAGCGGTCCGTGATGAACACGCCGCTCTCCATCTCATCACGCTTGGCCAGGAAGATGCGGTAGTTGAGGTACGTCTGCGGCATCACGCGACCAGGTTAGTCTGTGAGAGATCGACGCATGCGGCTTGTCCAAGAGACCGACGAGCGCACGTTGATGAGCATGGCGAGCGCCTCGCACACGACGAACGCGACGGCGGCGCAGTCGTGCATGGCCGGCGGCGCGGCGAAGGACGCGAACACGGGCAGCCCGAAGGCGCCCAGGATGCCGAACGCACCGCTCGCGTACGTGAGCGAGCGCACGGCGCGCCCGATCTGCCCGCTCTCGACGCTTCGCCGCACGAACGGCAGCTTGTACTCGTGGTTGAAGGTCCACGTAAGCCCGAGCAGCACCGCCATGATGTTGAGCCCGAAAAAGAGCACGTACGAGCCCGGCGGGTCTGTCGAAGCCGGATGCATCGCAGCGAGTGAGCCACCAGAGCGATCGAATCAACCAACAACAACGCCAGAACGGACGTACCGCGGCCGAGGTCCGAGAGGAAAGGCCAGAGGAGCCCCCCGCAGTAGACGCCGTTGACCCGCGCGAGCACGAACGCGACCAGGATGGTGAGGAAGCCCACGCCAGATGTCGCCGACACGGCCACGGCGCGCAGCCGACCCATTGCTGCTGTTGGTCGCTCAGTGACTTGCGTGGAATGCCACTCAACGACTCGGGAGAACAGAGAACGCACACTCGTGGGGGGACGCCGAGAACGAGATGATGAGATGGGATCTTGGTGGCGGTGGGTTGGGGATGCTGGCGGCGCGCGTCCTTTCGGACCGAGGCCGAGATTTTCTCACACACGACGGTATCTTTTGGCCATTTCTCCTCGCGTCCGACGTGGTTCTTTACGCGAGACGAGAAGCATCGACGGATGGATGGACGTCATCGCCGAGACTTGTTACTTTAGTGTTGGTTATGTGAGACCGACCGGAAGATCACGGCGGTGGGGTGTAGTGGGAGCGATAAGACCGGTCATGTACATGGAACCTTCGTCACTCGGTCTCTCTATGCTTGATCTCGCGCTGTACAGTAGTCATAGGAGCTGCCGCTGTAGTCGCACACCCGCTGGCAGGCACCACGGTTCGTGAGTGTTCTCCTTGCCCAGTAACACGATCCTCTACACTGAAGGGTATCTACCGGGCACTTATGCGACGTGTAGCTGGAGGCAGCGAACGGCATGCGGAAGGCGTCGAGGGCGGCCGCGTGGATGGCGAGCCGCGTCTCGAGCTGAGCACGCGGGTTGGCGACCGCGTAGAGCGCGGCGACCATCACGAGAAGGCCGGAGAACACCGCGCTGAGCACGTAGACCGCGCGGAGGCGACCCATGGCGGGCGTGTAAGGCGGTGAGGCGACTTCTGAGCGTATGAGACCTGTATCGGCCAGTCAGCAGCACCTCTTGGGCAGTACTTGAAGAGCCACGCCTTATCGTATCGGGCCGGTGGGGTAAGTAAGAATGGCGTTGCCGATTCGCTCGTAGGCGATCGGAAGCGGGGATCTGAAGGTGATGGCGCAGGCAATTCACCCACGCGAAACTGATATGCCACGTCGTTCCTTCACCCACGCGACGGATTCTGACATGTCATCGACAGCATCACGGGCGCGTCGACCGCCCCAACTTGTGCTTGTCTGACTGAGAGACTAGACGAGCGTCGAGTTGCCGACCCAGCGGAACTCGTAGACGAAGTCGGTGCCCGCGTGGTGCAGCGGGAAGCTGAGGATGATGACGGGCAGCGTGATGAAGCGCGCCTGCATGAGCCAGCGCTGCGACGAGAGCACGAACGCGATCTGCTCCAGGCCCGAGTAGCCCAGACGCCGGCGAATGACCGCCAAGTACAGCGCCAGCGCCGCCGTCTCGGAGGCTGCGACGATGAGGAGGCTGCGTATCGTGCCGAAGGTGGCGTCCAGCGTTGCCATGGTCTTCATGGTGTGGTAGTACTCGCGGTTCGGCAGATGGAACACCACCAGGATGTAGACGGCATAGAAGAGCATGGAGGTGATGGTCACGAAGGACCGGAGCAGCAGCATCTCGGTGCGGTGCAGCGTGAAGGCCACTTCGTTCACAAACGCGACGGTGCTCTGGACGCTGTCGGTCGGTTGGTGGCTCTGAATCGCGTTCCATTGAGGTGATGGTACGGTCAGGTCATCTTTGGATGGCGACGGCTGAACGCCCGACGTGCTCGCTCTTCTGGCGTTGCTTTGAAGCGACCGGAGAGCTTGAACCGGGTGATGGACGAGCAGGTTGAGCGCGCTACGACGCTCGGCCGACCGACGCGCACGCTTGGATGTCTGCAGCTGCCGGCGACACTCGGCGCGGATCTTGTCGCAGTTCTCGCGCGAGGACAGCGCCTGCGTCGCCGTGCGGTCGCCGCGCAGCTTGTCGGCGATTGCGGTGACCCAGTCGACCTGGTAGGCGTGGTAATTGGACAGCAGCAGCAACGGATCGGACGCGTCCAGCGCCCTCGCTACGTCCATGTCTCTCAGCGCAGCCAGGACAAATGAGACGTTGTCGTCCGGTTCGATGACTGCAGGACGAATAACTGATGTCGGCGCTACCGCTGCACTCGTCGGTTCAGGCGCTCTCGCCTCTTCTGGTTGTTGCTGAGCGACTGGGGCGATTGTTTTCGGCCTCTTCCAGCTGCGTCCGAGGTGGGAGGCGTCGACGCTGGTCTGCAGCAGCTCCTGGCAGGCCGTCAGAGCGTAGATGGCGTCCCACGCGACGATCACGGCCAGCGTTTTGAGCGACTTGGCATTCTGGAGGCACGTCGCGGTGAATAATACGTGGAAGAGCTGGCCGGAGGCCGAGGTGGCGCCGCCCGCGACGTCCTCGTCGTGCATGGACTTCTTCCAGATGAAGTAGCGCGTGGCGTTCCGAAACACGGGCAGGAGAAAGGAGAAGCCGACCTGGTAGAAGGAGCCCAGTTGGATGAAGACGGCCACGTAGATCGGGTACAAGAGGATGGGCAGCGTCTGAGCGTTGACGACGTCGTTCACCTGCGGGTACCGCTGCTGGATGTTGGGGATTGGAGGCTGCTGCCGCCCGATCATCCGCCACACGATTGTCATGGCAATCGCGTGCATGGGGAGAAGCGGCGTGAACTGTGAGAACGGGACGGGGAACGTGCCGGTCCCGGCCATGATGATCAGGTTGGTGCCGATGCAGACAATCCCTTGGAAGAATGAGAACGGGAGGATCGTCGACCACGGGAACGGGATCGCCGGGATGTACTCGCGCACCTGTCGCAGCGTTAGGATCGAGCCGATGAAGCCGCCCATGAAGTGGCGGAACACCCACGACCAGCAGACTTGCCACGCCGTCCTTGGCGGCCCCGTCGATCCCATTGGAGTGCACTCCATCAGCAGCGTCCAGAGCAAACCGGGCACCGGAGCGAGTATCAGCGTCATGAGAGCCTTCCGGGGCGTGGTGGAGCGTCGCAACCGGTCGAACGCGGCCATCTTCGCCATCGTGTACTGGCCAGGACACTCGATTCGCAGCGCGTCAATGAGTTTCCACACTCGAGCGGCGATCACATGGGCCCTCGTCGGTTGCCGCGCATCGGTGGGTGCACCCGGAGCAACACGTGTCCCCAGTGGCATGTCGGACGCAGTGCGCTCAGCGATTGCGACAGGCGATCAGGATCAGGAGGAGCCGACACGACTTTCTTGGCGTTCAAGAGCGGCTATTTGCGGTCGACCTGCATGTCCGTAGGCGAAACTTCGCACTGACGTGCAGGTCGGCTAGCCGACTTCGGCCCCGAAGCCACTTGGAAAAACGACAAATGAAGTCACAAATAGCCCCGGGCTCGTTCCAGGTCGGCAGCTCGAGCGGTTTGTGCCTGCTTCAACCGTCGCGATGGTCACTGCAGACCGCCTGCTCACTTTGAACTGCGATCCGCCTCGGCACCATGGAAAAGCAGGCCCGCCAAGCCACGCAGCGGTTCCCAGCAGCGCCGACGCGGTCGGGCTCAGTGGCTGACACACGAACGTTGAATGTGTCCGAGTTGTGTCGTGCGATCAATAAGGCTGCGAACGCTAACAGCAGCGACAATCGCGCACCAGACGAAGGCGCATCGACCGCTTTGCTGCCGTCGGGAGACGCTCCGGCGCCTCAGTTTGACGCTCTCGAAGTGCTTGGGCCGTCGCTGTCCGACGTCCTGACATTTGTCAACCCTCCCATGCCTCGGAGGCTCCAAGAGGAGCAGCTCCAGCAACAAACAGCGGGAGAAGACACTCAGGGCGAAAATAACGCGACCAGCTCGGTCTCTGAGGCGCCCGAGACGACGGCCAAGTTCGACGTTTGCCTCTCGCGCTCGGTGGTACTCGGCAAAGTGGTCGACGCGTCGGTGGACAACTCGCGGCGCACGCAAGAGTACTTTGCCAAGCTGCTGGACAAGCTCCAGCTCGACGCGATTGGGCTGGCTTTGCTTCAAGAGTCGACGGTCGTGGTCTTCCTGGAGACGACGGCCGAGCAGTTCATGGAGGTCCTCAAGCAGCTGCAGCGCCAGCGCATCCTGGACGCCGCGTCCATGCGGATCCTCGCGAGCAGCGACGACCACACGGAGCGCGTGTTGCAGGGGCTGTATTTCAAGAAGGTGGCGATCGCGAGTCGCCCGGGCGGCAACAACAACGCCGAGCTGGGCGACGACTCGCTTCGACAGTGCGTGGTCGACACGTTCCTGGACCTGATGAAGTTCGTCAAGAAGATTGGCCCCATGGCGCCCGCCGAGATCCGCAAGTGCCTCACCAACCTGTCCATGACGGACCAAATGTGCCTGCCCGGCAACAAGACCGTGCTCTGGCTGCTCTCGCGCGAGGAGCTCATGACCATCGACGAGTTCCTGGACGTGTTCGACGCACCAGTGTTCGTCGAGCTCGAGTCCGAGCGCGTCTGGCCCGTGTACCCGCTCATTCAGTACTGATCTGTACGCTAGTGATGCGGTTCCACAGCGTTTAATCGGTCAAACACACACAAACAGACTGATGTTCATGTATTTCACTGATGTTTGAGCCTTGGAACGCTGTTCTTACTCGCTGAGCGTCGCGGCAAAGTCCGTCGGGTGCGCCTCGCCGTCCAGGCGACACCCGCCCCCCGTGCAGTAGCCCTCCGAGAGTGTGCGCTGCATGTTGCGGAACTGGCACGCGCCGCCGGGACACTTGACCTCCTCCACGCGCTCGAAGACGCAGGCGCCGCCCTCGCACGTCGCCTCCTTGCAGTTTCTGTTGTTCGTCGGTCGAGTCGCGAGAGAACCGACGGCGTGATACGCAGCCGAGTACGTCGCGGCGCTTGCGTCACGTGAGCACTCCACCAATAGCACAGTAAGACACGCAATTGGCACGCGAAGGCTTACCGGAAGTAGCAGAGCCCGCCCAAGCACGAGAGTGGGCGCGCGCAGTCCTCGAACAGACAGCCGCTCGTGGCGAAGTTGGCCACCTCGCATGACGTCGGCGCGTGCTCGTAGTCGGCCCAGATGTCGCGCGCCGCCTCCGCCGTCGTCGCCAGCAGCAGCGCCGCCAGTAGAAGAGGAAGCGCGCGCATTCCCGTCCGCATAGTCGCCATGCTCGTCCTTGTCCGGCGTGATCCAGGATCTACGGAGCTCGTCGCGCGTGAAGCGTCACAAATCGCGATCTTTTCACTGAATCAGTACCATTGTGCAAAATAAATGCAATGTACTTACATAGTGTACGGCATGCGATTTTGAGGGGTGTGGCGCACAAAACCAACGGACCAAATGCCCAAAAGATCAACGGACCAACGGACCAAAATGAGTTTGGTCAATATCACGACTCGTGATTCACGAGACGCCCACAAGGCGCGATCACCTGGGAAGTTCTGGAACAAGCAGCGGCCGAGGACCCTCCGTCGAGCGCTGTCTATGCCTGTTTAACGCTTGCTTGCACCCCATGACGGGGATGGTGACGCCGCGGATGACGCGAGGTTTTACGTCAACACGTCGGCGTCACGGCCGGGTCTTCAACCTGCACTCGGACTCGGCCAATCAACGCGGCGCATTCCCTTTTCTCAGCGGTACAACGTACCAAATTTGTGCCTGATCTGGTACGTCGAACCATTTTTGAGGGGAACGCACGTCGGCTCGCCCGCCCTTCTTCCCCTCCGCTTGCTTCCCCACATCGGAATCTGCGCAGCTAAAAGCGCCGTCGACTTGCCGCTTGCTTCGTGCGTCCGCTGTCGTCTGCTTCCCCTCGCCCTCACTCGTGACCATGACGGTGCTCTCCAAGTCGCAGATGGCGACCGGCGCCGTGTCCATCAGCGCCCTGGTGCGTTTTTTGCGTGTGTCGTCGGCACATAATGGTCCGGTCCGGACCAAAAAATGGTCTCACTAATCTGGGGACATTTTGGTGAGTGCAGGTGGCGCTGGCGCTGGCGATCCGCGAGAACGGCCAGAAGAAGGCGAACGCAGCCTTCAAGCAGGAGTCGGCGTTCATGACCAAGAAGCAGGGCAGCAAGCAGAAGGTGGCGGTCAACCGCGAGTTCTACGACCGCTTCGTGCGCCTGTTCAAGGTGATCGTGCCCGGCCCGTTCACGGCCGAGGTGGGCTTTGCCGCCCTGGTGGCGCTGCTACTGGCGGCGCGCACATCGTTCGACATCCTGCTGCTGCAGATCTTCACGTCCATCGAGCGCGCGATCGTCTCGCGGTCGCAGAAGGACTTTGTGTTCCACCTGCGGCGCTTCTTCGCCGTCATGCTGCCCGTGTCGTGCGTCAACTGCCTGCTCAAGTACGGGCACACGGAGCTGACGCTGCGCTTCCGCAACCGGCTGACCAAGCACCTGTACGCGCACTACCTCAAGGGCTTCATCTACTACAAGGTGTCCAACCTGGACAACCGCATCTCGAACGCCGACCAGCTGCTCACGGTCGACGTCGAGCGCTTCTCCAACTCGGTGGCCGACCTGTACTCCAACATCTCCAAGCCGCTGCTGGACATCGCCATCTACGCCGTCAAGCTCACGTCCACCATTGGCTTCCAGGGCCCCGCCATCATGCTCACGTACCTCGTGGGCTCGGGCATGTTCCTCACGTGGCTGCGGCAGCCCACGGGCCGCTTCACGATCGCCGAGCAGAAGATGGAAGGCAACTTCCGCTTCATGAACTCGCGCCTCATCACGCATAGCGAGGAAATCGCCTTCTACAACGGCAACGTGCGCGAGAAGCGCATCATCGACGAGTCCTTCACGCGGCTCATCGACCTCGTGCGCAAGTCGCAGCAGTTCCGCTTCTCCATCAGCGTCATCGACAACATCGTCGCCAAGTACATGGCCACGGTCGTCGGCTTCCTCGTCGTCTCCAAGCCCTTCCTGGACCCGAACAACCCGCGGCTGGTCGACTCGACCTACGCCGAGCGCATGGAGGACTACTTCCGCTCGGGCAAGATGCTCATCAAGCTCTCGGAGGCCATGGGCCGCCTCGTGCTCTCGGGCCGCGAGCTCACGCGCCTCGCCGGCTTCACCGCGCGCGTGACGGAGATGATCGACGTGCTGGCCGACCTGGACGCCGGCAGGTACCAGCGCACGATGGTCAAGGGCGGCGAGGAGGACGACAACACGGAGAGCGATGTGAAGGCCAGCTCGTCCGCCGACGCGCTCGGACTGTACCCGAACAAGGGCACGCTGCAGCACAAGGACCACGTGATCCAGTTCGAGGACGTGCCGCTCGTGACGCCCAACGGCGACGTGCTTGTCAAGTCGCTCAGCATCAAGGTCGAGTCGGGCATGAACGTGGTGGTCGCGGGCCCCAACGGCTGCGGCAAGAGCTCGCTCTTCCGCATCCTCGGCGAGCTCTGGCCGCTCTTCGGCGGCAAGCTCACCAAGCCCGAGCGCAACGGGCTGTTCTACATCCCGCAGCGCCCGTACCTGACGCTCGGCAGTCTGCGCGACCAGATCATCTACCCGCACTCGCTCGAGGAGATGCAGGCGTCCGGGCGCACGGACGAGGACCTTGCGCATTTTTTGGAAAAGGTGCAGCTCGGCTACCTCGTCGCGCGCGAGGGCGGCTGGGACGTGGTCCACGACTGGGCCGACGTGCTCTCGGGCGGCGAGAAGCAGCGCGTCGCCATGGCGCGCCTCTTCTACCACAAGCCGCAGTTCGCCATCCTCGACGAGTGCACGTCCGCCGTCAGCGTCGACGTCGAGGGCGCCATGTACACGTACTGCCGCGAGCAGAACATCACGCTCTTCACCGTCTCGCACCGCAAGTCGCTCTGGAAGTACCACGAATACGTCCTCCGGGTGAGTAGTAACGGCGAATTGTATGCCTTGTGATCGTTGTCTAACGCTGGAACCTGATTGTGTCGTGCGTGCAGTTCGACGGCCGCGGCAACTACGAGTTCAAGCAGATCGACGAGGCGGACGAGGCCTTCGGCTCGTAGACGGCGAGGGACGGACCTGTTGAGATCGCGTGGACTTAGATCTATCAGAATTGGGATTTGCATCGTGGCTGTGTATGTAGTTAATCTCCTCTACCCTCGCCGACTGACGACATGCCGCGTTCCCTCCCAGGTCGAAAGAGGAAGCGGCCGGCGCATCGCTCGGTCTAACGCTTCAACACGAACCGGGGATGCCCCGTTGTTCCAAGCCCGGCTTGCTTGCTCTATCTGCCTACTACCACTAACCGCTCCTCTCGATTGACAGCTTCTTGTCGACGCCGAGCAGCTTGAGCGCGCGTGCGACCTGCAGCTCGTCGTCGCCCCCTCGCAGCCCGCGGTCCCACTCGTCCAGCTCCTCAAGCACGCCACCAAGCGCCAGCGCCGTGTTAGTGTCGAGCAGCCGGATGAAGAACGCTTCGGCGAACCCTGGGACTCGCCACTGTTCATCTTGGTGACCAGCTTGTTCAGCCATGACCACTCGGGGTTGTCCAGAACGGATGCGGCCGGTGGGTCGGTGGTGGCGGAGCCTCCCGCAGCACCTGAGCGGCACGTGCAAGCCGTTCGGTGTCCAGCGATCTCTTCCAGCTCGACCGGTTCACCGCCTCGGCGGGAGTCATGTACGTGGTCGCTGGCTGCCATTGGTCGTTGTCGGCGAGTGCTTGGTGTCGCTTGTCTGCTGTCTTCCAACCCCGGAATGGCTGGCTGATTCCTGCACGCAGCTCGCTGCTGCTCAGTCCCAGCTCGGAGCGGCTATAAATACGGCGAGCGAGCGGCCAACGAATGTTTGGCAACGGCTGGAGACATGGATATGGCTGCTCCACGGCTCGTACTGATCGGATCTAACCGGTGTGCATGCTTCAATGGCCGTCAATCTTAGTCTTTGTGTCCGAACCGGAGGATGCTGCCGTTGCCAAAGTGGACAAGCGGGAACCCGAGGATCACGAGGGGGAGCGCGATGCACTTGGCCTGGAAGAGCACGCGCTGCGACGACAGCACGAATGCGAGCTGGTCTGTGCCGTATACACCAAGGCGGGACCTCAGCAGCACCAGGTAGATGGCGAGGAAGGCACCCTCGAGCGCGCACACGGACAACAGACGGGAGACGGTCGCGCCGACCGCCTCGAGCGTCGACATGGGCTCCATCGTGATGAAGAAGGCGCGGTTCAGCAGCCAGAAGACCACGATCAGGTAGACTACTGCGAGCGCGACATACAAGACAGAGTCAAGTCAGCCCGAATCCGCCAGCAACACGCCTGGTGAAGCGTCGGAACGCACCGTAGAAGAGCAGCATGGTGATGGTGGTGTACGAGCGCAGCATGATCATCTCGGTCTGGTGCAGCGCCGCGCACAGCTCGAGCACGAACGATCTCTTGAGCTTCTGCTCCGTCGTCAGCAGGTCGAGGAACCCGCTGGGCGTTTGTCTGCGGCTGAGCCGGCTCTCCGTCAACGGCCTCACTCGTATAGGCTTCACACGCCATCGCGACGGCCGCTGAGACGCTGGGCGCACCTGTACGGACAGTGTGGGGCGTCGGAACCACGACTGCTTCCTCGAGAACGACGAGGACGACGACGTAACCGTCCGCGTGCTTCGGACCGACAGGAAGTACCGCCTCGGCGATCGAGAGAGGAGGTGCGGCGTTGGCTCGAATGCCAAGATGGACTGGTATCGCGAGACGAACTCGGGGCGGCGATACCGCTGATACGTCGACAAGAACACGTTGGGCGCGTTCGTGTGGAGCGCCATGCCCACGTTAACGTCGACTGCTAACTCCAGCGCAGAGGCGACGAAGTCGTGCGCACAGTGCGCGGACCGCGTACGATCGAGCGAGAAGCGGTCCACACCCGGCCGTTGGCTGTCTAGAGATGCTTGCCTATCGCTACGCGACGAGGAGCTCCCCACACGGTCCCAGCTCTGGTGGACGCGTGCGGCCGCCTCGGTGATCTCGTGCGCGTTGAAGAGCATCTGCATTGTGTTGAAGGCCGCGACGATGGCCATAGTCTGCCACGACTTGGAGTTCTGCAGGCACATGGCGACGAAGAGGACGTGGTAGAGGTGGCCGGCGGCGCACGTGATGACACCGAGCAGGTCCGTGTCGAACCAGCCCGCGCGCGCGAGCACCGAGCGCACGGCGAACTTAAGCAGCGGCAGCGCCGCCGACAGCCAGAGCTGCAGTGTCGGCGACACGACCATGAAGAGCGCGGCGACCATGGGGTAGATGATAACCGGCAGCTGCTCGAACGAGATGAGGTTGTCGACGCCGCGCTGGCGCTTGTGGATGTCGGGGCGGTTCTCAAAGTGCGCGCTAAAGCCCAAGAGCTTCCCCACCAGCGTCATGGGCAAGATGGGCACGAACTGCAGGAAGGGCAGCGGGAAGATGCCGCTCGCGATGACGATGCCCACGCACACGCCCATGCCGACAATCGACTGCACCAGGCCGTTCAGCGCAATCTGCCGCCACGACGTGATGGGGAACTCGGGGATGTACTCGCTCTTGATGACGATCGGCGGCATGCTCGTGATCATGGCGGTCAAGAAGAAGCGCACGAAGAAGTGCGTCGAGTGCCGCCACCCAAGCGCCGGGTCGGCCAGCGGGATCGCCTCCAGCAGCAGATTGATCGCGAGCGACGGCAGCGGTGCCGCCAGCACCTCAACGAGCACTCGTTTGCGGGATGTCACGTGACGGAACGCTTGGTACGCGTCGAGTTTGCTGACGCTGTAGTGGCCCTGCACTCGCCATTGCGGCTGCGAGGCCACATCGCCAAGGACGCGCAGCAGGCGCCGAACGAAGCGGTTGCGAGCGTACCACGGCCGGCGGCGTCGACCGGAAGGCGACGGCCTGAGGAGCTCGCTGGCGGTTGCTGGCGAGGGCGCGGGAACGACCGCCCTCATCCACGACGCGACGCTGTTGCTGAAAGACTTCGGACGGCGAGGAGACCGGCACAGGAGCAGCGAGGCGACGGAGAGAGATCGAGTGTGTTTATCGGCACGGCTAAACCTGTCGTGTAAAGTGTTGCAGCGCCGCCAAGAATACCTCGCCATCTATGTTTGGACCCACGGTTGGGGACGCCTTGACAACTCGAAGAAGACGGCGAGTTGGACGCGTTTTTAAAACGGTAACTACGGACTCAGACACCCCGCAATGCACTTGGAAGCCACGGGAGCGAAACACAAGTTGGTATCAGACCACGCAACACAACTTGGCCGCAATGCCAGAAGGCCAGAATCGCGTCGTTGCCGTTGTGGAGGAGCGGGAAGCCGAAGATAAAGAGCGGGGACGAGATGCACTTGGCCTGGAATAGCGTCGCCTGCGACGAGATCACGAACGCGAGCAGCGTGGCGCCCGAGAGCGCGAAGCGGTTGTAGATGAGCGCCAGATAGACGGCAATGAAGACCAGCTCGGCGCAGTACAGCACGACGTGTCGGAGCAGCGCGTCCTCCACGCGTGCAAACGACGTCATGGACTCCATCGTGAGCAGGAACCGGTGGTTCGGCAGCCAGAACACTACGGTGAGGTACGCGTCCGTCGATCCAGAGCGGCAATTGACGGGTTAGCATCGACGGCGTCGCGTATGGAGCGGCCCAAGCTGAGACTCACCGTAGATCAGAATCATGATCGTGGTGATGTACGAGCAGAGCAGCACGCCTTCGCTGTGATGCAGCATCTCGCAGACTTGTACGACGCGCACCACTTGTTCGGGTCGGCGCCGACATTCGTTAGCTCAAAACCGACGAGACTCACCGTCTTGGAGCTGACTCACGTGACTGATCGACGAGATGACTGGTTGGTGACGACGTTCAGCGAGTTGGGGGCTGCGAGCGTAGGCGCGGGTTGGACACACCGTCGACTACATAACCTCCGCGAGCTCACGCACTCCGGCTCGGACTGATCGGATGGACAATCACGCGGCGTGTGGAGCTCTCGGAAGTGCTCACTTTGATACTGGTGATACGTTGACAGCACGATCGTCGGATCAATGCGGTCGAGACCGCGGACGAAGTTGTCGTCGCTGACCAACTAAAGAGCAGCCGAGAGCTCGTCACCACCTCCATTACTCGCTGGGCTGCTCCCTTTGCCTCGCACGAGCAATCGACAGTTGAGGAGCATCTGGAGCGTGCTGAAGGCCAGCACGACGACCAGCGTGTCGATCGACTTGGCGTTCTGGAGACACGTGAGCGTGAAGAGCACGTGGAACAGGTGCCCCGAGGCCGACAAGACGACCCCCGTGAGGTCCTCGTCCTCGTGCGCGACTCGCCACTGCATGAACCGTACGGCCGGCCTCATAGCCACGAGGAGGAGGGAAAACCACAGTTGTTGGCTGGCGCTGAGCTGCGAGAACGCGGCCGCGTACATGGGATACACGACCATGGGCAGCATCTGCACGTTCTGCAGGCTTTGGACGGTGCGCTGCCGTCTTTCGCGGTCTCGAGACTCGTGACTTGTTGCGCGATTTGCCGCCGATACTGCGATTCGCTCGTACACGGCGTGGATGGCCCGCCCAACGCCGAAGGCCGGAAGCGCTGCGGTGAACTGCGTGAATGGCACAGGGAAGATGTCGGCCGCCGTCATGATGATGGCGTTCGTGACCGAGACGGTCACAGAGACGCAGACGCTGAAGAAGAGCGCGCGCTTCCACGTCAGCTTAAAGCCGTGCAGGTGCTCATACCGCCCGTAGATGGAGAGTGTTGTGATAGCCAGGTTTGTCGCCATGGCTCGCAGTTGAAACATGCCCGAACTTCGCCAACCAAGAGCTGGATCGGCCAGCGGAATGCACTCGATCAGCAGCACGATCACCAGACATGGGAGCGGCGAGAGCAGCAGGATCCCCGCGATGCGGAACCAACTCGCCGTCCTCCGGAAGTGGTCGAGCGCGGCGAGTTTGCTGAGCGAGTACCTACCGTCGGGCGTGATCACGACGAAAGGTTTGAGCAGCGCGGAGCCTAGGTGGACAAGGTGCTTCCGGCACGAAGAGGCTGCGTGTGCAGGCCGATCGCTTCCCCTCTGTGTCGTCCTAGAGGTCGGGGTCGCTGCCCCGGTGTCTGGTGCCGCCTCTAGCTCGTGTTGGAGCCGGTCGACGCCCATTTCTCCCGCTTGTCGGGCTGCGTGGCGTCTCGGGATGTGGAAATCGGCGGCGGTCGCTCGCTTGCCGTCCTGGCATCAGGTTGGAAGGGATTAGTCGAAAGCTCGGCATTGTCTGATGAACCGAACGAGCTAAATATAACACGCAAGCAGCGAAGGACGATACCTAGTCAACTATGATGGATGCATCCGTTCCACACGACACTATGACGGTCAGACAGTCTTGGTCAAGTGGTCTCAATGCGTGATCAATGTTAAATCTTGTTAGTATTTCATGTAAACGTGGACTCACTCAGTCGAGATCATCCAAGTGCGTGGTCATCCGGACGGACGAGGCGAGCGAGACGCCGCTGGCGTTGCTACTAGAGTGGCAGCTGCCGGCCATGCTCGCGGTCGTGCGCAGCGTCATCTGGTACACGTCCTCGGCGTTTCGCCGCAGCTCCGTGATGCGCACCCACAGGTCGCTCTGCGAGTTAGGCTGGCTGTAGGGCCCGCTGTCGGTGTTGAAGCTGCTGCTGCTGGGACTACTACTGCTACTCACAGTAGACCCCGTGGACCGCTCCGAGAAGACCACCACCGCGTCGCACAGCTCTCCGTCTTCTTCCTCTTCGTCGATTGACTCACGGTCAGTCGACTCGCACTCGGAGACCGGCTGCGACTTGTCTCGCGTCCTTCTGTCGGACACGCTCACCGTCACCACCTTCTTAACCACGTCTCCAGGTTGCTCCACGACCAGAATCGACGCCGAAACGGGCTCGAGCGCCGTCACAACCGACTTGTCGCTTTCTCTCGCGTCTGGCGCGCGCACAGTGACCTCGACAACGCTCTCAAGCGCCGACGGCTCTTCACCGCCTTCGATGGCGTCCGAGGACGTCTGGGCCTCCATCTCGGCCACTTCTTGGCGTGTGGGGAAGTCTGGGATCGCGGTAGGCGTGCTTGCACGCATAGACGCGTACTGGCGGTGCCACTCGCAGATGGGGCTGTGACCGCTCGACGGGTTGGACTTGGTCGTCCGCGTCGACGAGCGAGTCGAGACCGGCGAGGTCACGCACTCGGAGGCTGCCAGCGGACGCGGGACGCCCGCGACGCTCCCACGACTGCTTCCGTTCGCAGTCATGGCCTGCACGTCCGCCCGAGCCACGTCCTCTGCGTTCTGCTGGTTGCTCCCGATCACGCAGGCGGTGCACACAACCACGCTCGACTGCCGGAGCTGCTTGGACCGCGCGCTCGACGCCGAGACGGGCGGAGCGGCCAGCCAAAGCTTGCGCATCATCCGGCACCTCGCACAGACCTGCCGCGCGCACAGCTCGCACGTGCCCATGCCGTTCGAGGCCGCCGTTGAGCGCTGGCTAAGCGCGCTGTTGCCGCTCGTGCTGCGGAACAGCTTCAAGGCCGACAGAGCGCCGCCGCCCGTGTGGCACACGGAGCACTTGACTTCGTCCTTGTCGCCGCGCATGCGGCGCTGGATCCACGCCGACGTAGCGGAGCGTGATCGCGGCTGCTGATCCTCCCTCTGAACTAGTTGCTGCTCGGCTTCAGGCTTGGCCTCGTCGCTCGTCTCCACCTTGTGCGCGAGCTTGCGGTGCTGCGCGCACTCGGCGGCGTGCGCGAAGAACTGGAGGATGGCCGTGGCGGTCGTGGAGATGGCGAACGCGTCCACCATCTTGCCGCTCGGCTGCACGAAGCCCTTCATGTACACCTCCACGCTCTGGACCTTGACGTCAGCGGGCGAGAACAGGTAGCAGGACGAGATGCGGCCGCGGAGGATATTGTGGTTCTGCTCCAGGCTCTTGCAGCCGTCCAGTTGCTCGTCGAGCGAGTGCGTGAGCACAAACCCGATGCGTCGGCCGTCCGGCAGCTTCCGGACGCCCGTGCTCTCGATGTAGACGAAGTCGCGACGACGAGACATGGCGTGCAGCTCGACCACCATCCACTTGACGCCGACGAACGCAAACGGCGCGTCCTCGGTCGGCTGCTCGATCGGGTAGAGCACGTCGGCGTCTACCACCTCCTCCTTGTTATACGCCGCCTTGCGCAGCATCGCAGCGGCGTCGGGCGACGACACGCCCAGCATGACGTCCTCGAGCGACCCAGGCAGCGTCCCGACCGTCACCACCTTGGGCAGGCTCCAGTTGATGTGCTGGTCGGGCTCGACCTCGAAGGGCGCGGACGCGGACGACGTGATGGCACTGTAGCTCTGACAACTGGGGTCGTCGTCGACGGGGCTGCTGCGGCGTTGGCGGTACAGCGTCAGGTTCTCGAGCTTCTTGACGAGCTTCCAGTTCGAGCGGGCCAACCGGCGCTTGTGCACGCGCACGAACTGGTCGTACTCGTCGATAGCCTGGTCCACGAGCGCAGTTGCCAGGTCCGAGAGCCGCTGCGCGTGCTCCGGGTGCAGCGGCGGCAGCTCCCCAAAGGGCGAGCGCGCGGTAGGGAACTTCATCCTTCGTGTTCGTACGTGTGTGTGATCCACCGGTTGGTTCAGAGCGTCGAGTCCGGCGTGAATTGAGTTGTGACGGTCGACTCACGGCCCGAAACGAGACGGACACAGCGCCCGCATCATCCGGAGTCGCACCCCGCCGGACCCAACACTCGCAGCGTCTATCGACCGCTCCAGCTGGGCCGCGGTTATGGCCAAGAGAAGGCGAGCGCGCCCGCAGTGGCAAATAGTCAGCGGCAACAGGCAAGGAAATGCAAGTTCCTCCACCTGGACAATGCTCCCAGCATCATTCTTCCGTGGTGAATGTCTCAATTATAGCTCCAGCCGGCCCGAAAGTCCAGGTGGTTTTCGGTCAACACACACTGGTTCTATTGTTGGCGCATTATAAATTTAATACAGTAATCCAGGGCAAAGCGCCCGAGACCACATGCGGCGGCCTCTGCCGTTCCAATTGGTGGCGACTGGCGTGGATTTTCCTCCGCCATCTTCACCTCGACTTTGAGGTGGTGCTGGCTCGGCGGCACCGACTTGGAGGAAGCGGTGCGACTGTGGCCCGCGCCGTTGACTGGCCGCCGAGTCGAATTTAGACGGAATTGCTATGGATTCTCCATCCAGAGCGTCGAAATAGCGGACCACTATAGCCGGAGAGAGCTAAACCGCGAGCAAAATGTCACAAATCAAACATAAATCAGACCGGAACTTGCAGGTGGTCGAGAAAGATTCTGAACTTTTTGGAGCGTTATACTTGATATTTGTATGTAGCGAACCGAATATTGAGATCGGAGAACCGAACTCATAGTCAAAAGGGTTCATCCTTTCCGACATCACAATGAGAATAAAATGTGGGCAGCTTTGTTCGAATTAAATGATCTGGAACTCGGTTGATCGCACGCCTGGGTGATCGACTGATCCTCTGGCCCGTTGATCCCACTGATCGGCTCCTCCCGCGACCACCTCGGCCCCGCCCAGGCCTTCCGAGCCACAGCATCGCGCTTGTTCCCGTGACCGCTGGATCTGGTCCAGTCGATTGCCACTGACACCCTTCCGGAGCTCGCTCAACACCAGTACGCAGCCACGGAACGTAGAACGCACCTCTTCAATTTATCCGAAGTCCGGACGCGTCGCAGGGCGGCGCTGACGTGCTTTGCCTTGCAGCTGCGGGGCGAGAGTCGCACTCCTGTAGCACTCAAGTGCCGGGCAAAGGGCGCCATCGAATGCGCGTCAGTATGTACACTGTGGATCGTCACGTACTGAAACCATGAGCACGTACCCGGTAGACATTCCCGACGCCCTCCCTGCATCTTAGCTCGACCGCCGCTCAAGTTCCATTTCTCGTTGGAGAAACACGCAAAGCGAA
The DNA here is from genome assembly GCA_023338115.1 of Phytopythium boreale. Classification (NCBI taxonomy): domain Eukaryota; phylum Oomycota; class Peronosporomycetes; order Pythiales; family Pythiaceae; genus Phytopythium; species Phytopythium boreale. The sequence continues at coordinate 40,357 of JAADYG010000142.1, forward strand.
AGTTTCGGATCGGTCTTTATCTGTATTTTGAGTGTGGTGGCTTCCGGGCCGCGGGTTGAGCCCCGACACTTTGTCCAGAGCATCGTCGTCGTCTGACATTTGCAGTACGCTTGTTAACATTCGAATGCCTCCTCTTTTACTTTACAGTCGTGCAGCCCAGTCACCGAGCCCGAGTCTCGCCCAGCTGGGGGCGCCAACGAGTTGCAATATCGGTGAATAATAGTGCAGTGACGGCCGGGGCCCCACGATGGGCCCTGCTGCTGCCTTCCAGCTTCCAGTGGGCGAGACACCGCGCGAGACACTCGCCGCGGGCAGGAAGCGAGCTGACTGTACATGTCCAGGTGGCGGTGCGTGGCTTTGTGATGGGGATCACGAAGCGGACTCGGCATCGGCCGTAAACTCGGCTTAAACGGCCAGCTCTCTGTGCACCTGTATCAGCAACCCGACATGCATGGGTGAGTAACACGGCAAGCGCAATGTTCGATTCGCTTCGCTCTCTGCCGGCATTACAGACCCCCATCTTGCGTCGCTCTCCGCGTCCATCTAACGTCGCGATCGCCATCTCCGTGTCCCTTTCGTGCCGCCTTCAATTGACTGCGTCACTGCGACCGCTGCCGCCTCTGCCGCCCATACACACGACAGCACGTCTTCGTCTCGCTCGGCCGCGCGTCAACCGAGGTAATCTTGATTTGTCGCGTTAGTGCCTGGTGTTCGCCATCTTCCCGCGAATTCCGCGGCAATGTCATTCGCTTGAAGCTGATTGGCAACGGACAATGGTTCAAGTTGAAGCTGATCAGTCGAGCCGATGATCGTTGCCTTTGTGTCGCCGTCTCCCGGTCAATATACCACCTCTTCCTTCATCATATTCATCGCCGTTGACTCTTCCTTGTATCAAAGACCGTCGCATGCAGCCAGCGCGCGATCGGTCGCGGCCGCTCCAACTATAGCGCGCCGTTTGTTCCTTGTTGGCCGCACAGCAGGGCAATGGGCGACTTCCTGGGCAAGAGCGCGAAAAAGTCGGCCCGCGTGTACGTCGACGCGCCGTCGGCATCCGCCACCGCGGCCAGGCGAGCGACCGTCGAAGCGAAGGACGTGTCTGGTGGCCACCATCCTCCTCCTCCCCACCAGCGGCCCACGATCGCGGCCGTGACGCGCCAGCTCTCGCACGACATCTCCACCGAGCAGCTCATCTCGGACCAGTTGATCGACGGCAAGGTCGCGGACGAGGAGGAGGAGGAGGGCGAGGACCACGACAGCGATGGTGACGAGGAGGGCAACAACAGCACCACCAAGCGGCCGCTGTCTGCGTCCAGTCCGAGCCGCCAACGCGGCTCATCTGTTGCGGCATCTGACGCAGCAGACAAACCGGAGCTGTACCGCATCGAGTCGCACTCGGCGCTGAGCTCTCTGGAAGACAAGAGCAAGCCGGCAGCGGACACTTCGGCTACTCGGCCGATGGGCAAGCCGCACAAGCTTGCGCCTCTGCCGGGGAGTCCCACATTGGCTCGGAGCAAGCCCGATGCGATCCAGATCCCGTCGCCTGACGTGTGCTCCAAGTGCCGCGATGGCGCCGACATGCCGCCGCCACACTGCGCCGCCTTTTCCGGCCACGCCGTGTGTCTTGATGCGCTACTGACGGCCCGCTCGAGCGCGCGTGATGTGGAGCAATGGCTAGACAAGAAGCACCGCACGCCGCTGTTCTACGCGTGCGCGGCCAACCGCCTCGAGTGCGTCGATCTGCTGCTCCGCCAGCACGCCGAGTGGCTCGAAGTGGCCGACAAGCAGCTCGACTCGCCCGTGCACGTGTGCTGCTTCTTCGGCTGGGACACGTGTCTCCGCAGGCTGCTGGACGCGGGCGCCAACCCGCACGTGCGCAACGCCAAGGGCTTCAAGCCGTCGCACATCGCCAAGACGGAGCAGTGCCTCGAGCTGTTGCTGTCCTTCGGCGACGACTTGCTCCAGGGCGACAAGCTGGGCCGCACGCCGCTGTTCGTGGCCTGCGCGCGCGACCGCAGCGCGTGCGTCGAGTTCCTGTGCGCGTGGAACCACCGCAGCCGGTCGTGGATGCTCGAGCAGGAGGACCAGCGCGGCGACCGCCCCATCCACGCGGCCGCCTGCAACAGGAGCGCGTCCTCACTCGAGATCCTGCTCCGGTACGGCGCCGACCCGCTCATCGCGAACGCGAAAGGGCTGACGCCCAAGGACCTGGCGACGGCCGGCCGTCACGACAAGTGTGTCGAGTTGCTAAGCAAGGCCGAGGCGGACCAGAGCAGCGGGACGATGTGGTTCGCGCCCGCGAACGCGGTGACGTCGGCGGAAGTGGGCGGCAACGCGTCGACCGAGTGGGTCGAGTGCTGGGACAACGACAGTGGCCAGCCCTTCTACTACAACAACCTGTCGGGCAAGTGCCAGTGGGAGGCACCCGACGGCTTCGCACCTCAGTTGTACGCCCAGCACTACCAGTAGCAGCAGCAGCAGAACCAAGAAGAGGAGCAGGAGGACGACGGCGGCGAGTACGTGTGGGTCAAGAAGAAGAAGCAGACCGTGACGGTCGTCACGGGCAAGGAGAGGACTGGATCGCCGTCCAGGACCCGGCCTCCCGAGCCATCTACTACAAGAACACGCGCACGGGGCAATCGCAGTGGGAGGATCCGGACGCCGTGCGGCAGTTGCAGAGCGCCGTGGGCGCCAAGGCGTCGCAAGAGGCGTCGCGGATCTGGGAGGAGCTGGAGCAGGCGAGGACGGCACTAGCGGCGGCGGTCGCGAGGGAGAAGCGACGGCAACTGGCGGCTCACAAGCAGACGCTCGAGGCGTGCAAGCTACATATTCGGCAGCGGAAGGAGGACATCGCCAAGCGCGAGGAGCAGGCGCGGCTGGCGCAGCTGCTGCCGCGCTCGAGCTTCATCCGACGCAAGAAGCAGTCTATGATGATAAAGGTGTCGACGCACAACAGCAATGCGCGCAAGACCGGCGGCATGAAGAGCACTCTGGGCGTCCTGGATGAGCAACAAGCGACGGGGTCGACCTGCGACGAGAAGGTTGAGGACATTTGCTCGCGCGAGCCGGCACTCGACATCTTCCTCAGCACGTACATGCGTCTTCACGGCGTGCGCGACCTGCAGATGCTGACGGCGGAGAAGCGCTTCTGCAACTGCTTGTTCCACTACTATGTCGTGCTCGCGGACCCCATCAACATGAAGGGGCTGAGCAAGAGCCAATTCCGCGCGGTGCTGCGCGACGCGCTCATCATCCCGTCGGCGGCAGCTGCGTCCTCCTCCTCGTCCGCGTCTTCATCCGCTTCGTATCTGTCGCTGACGGCGGCGGGTCTAACGACCGGTCCGCCGCTCAAACTGCACGTGATCGACCTCATCTTTGCGCAGGCCGAGCGCGCAGTAGCGCTCGAAGCGTCCTCTTCGTTGGCTCCGTCCTCCCCGTCTTCTTCTCTGCTTCACCACCGACAAGCGGCGGCGACTGTGATGACGCCGGGAGGAGAGACGCACCTAACCGCCAGTGGGTTCACGACGGCCATGAAGATCGTGCGCGAGCGCGTCGTGACGCAGGTGGAGCAGCACGACGACAGCAACGAGATCGAGGACGACGAGGAGTGGTTCCTGCTCACGTTCCTCGTCCCCCTGGCGCTCAAGCTCGGCGCCCAGCTGCTCACGCAGATCCGGCAGTGCAAGGAGCTGGAGCTGCAGGTGGCGGTGTCCGCGCGCGCGCAGAAGCTGTTGACGGCCAACCGTCTCGCGATCCAGGCGCTGCACCGCCACTACTCGGCGCGCGAGCCCGCGCTCAAGATGCTGTCCTTCCGCGGCCTCGCGCAACTCGCGCTTGACTTTGGACTGGTGCCCAACAGCGGCGCGTTGCCGGCGCTGCAGTTCCTGCTCGAGGCCGTACACTGGATCAGCGGCAACGCGCACACGGAGATCGTGTCGTTCGAGAAGTTCCAAGAGGTGCTCATCATGCTCGCGAGCCTGCCGCTGCCGTCCGCCAGCGTTAACAACGTCAACAGTGTCACCTCGAGCTTCTCCACAGGACCGACAGCTAGCGAGGACAAGATTGTGGAGGACCTCGCCGCCTTGTTCCGGCGACTGGCGAGCAGTCCGGCCATCCACCTCGTGGACTCGCACCTGCTGCCGTCGTCGGCTTTTGTCGCGGAGGCTGCGGCGACTACAGCGAGTGATGGTGGTGGCGACCAGATGAGCAATCAGCCGAGAGGACTGGCGCAAACAGCGTCCATGGCGTCGCTGTTTGCCGTCCCAAAGTGACGAGTGCATCGGTCGGAAACGTGTCACGCGTGGCAATCTCTTCAAGTTGAAGTGCTCGATGCAATTTAATTTTCGATATAAGCCAATCATCGATTTTTAATGCGTGTTAATGCCTTATGATTCGCTATAACTACGACGGTAACCTTTTGATTTCGCCCAATGATCGCGTTGGGACGCGAAACGTCGCGAGGGGTGCAGCAACTCGCGCCTTCCCGCTGTGTCACTCCAAGCTCTCGCACTGCGTGCACTGCCCGGCCGGTAACCAGGACGGGGGACGGCGCCTCCATGAAGCGTGAGTATGAGCAGCAGCGGCCGCGCGGCCTCCAGGTGCCCAGCGACCGCTCGGACTATGAGTCGCGGCCGCGCGCCTCGTCCTTGTCCGCGTCTCCCGGGGAGGACGCGCTGGATGCGGGCGGCGACCTGCCGATTGGGCCGCCCGCGCGGATGCTGCGGCATCGGTCGGTCGACTCGGTGCAGGCGAGCGTCGAGTTCCACAGCAGCACGAGCGGGCGGAACCTGCGGTTGCGCCAGATCAGCCAGACGGGGCTAGGCGCCGTATGCTCGCCACTGGCGCTGACTCCGCGCGTGCCGCCCGGGAAGCGGCCGCCCTCAGGTCGCCGCCCGCGGTGGGAGCGGTCGAGCGAGGACGACGAAGTCGGCGACAACAACGTGAAGGAACCAGGCGGGGGAGACTGCGAGGGCAACAATCATGACGGCGCTGACGAGATGAAGAAGCCGAGCGCGAGCCAGGAGCGGCGCAGCAGCTTCTCCATCTCGCCCAACGCGCTCAAGGAGCTGGAGCGCCTGCAGCAGCTCGACAAGGTGGCGGCCATGCTGCGGATCGACGAGTCGCACGAGGGTTCGAGTGGTCGCAGTGACGATAGCGCTGGACTAGAAGACAGCGAGGAGGACGACGAAGAGCGAGAAAACCATCATCAGGACGACGACGATGGCGAGGAACTGGCGGTAGACGACCAGCAGAGCGCGATATACACACAACAAGAGCTCTGCAACGATCTAGTCAACCAAGACAAGCCGGCGTACGAGTTCCCGCTGTGGAGTCGCGCGAAGCGGAACGCCCGACTGCCACACGCGCTCGTCAACGTAGCCACACCATCCAACAACGGTGATGACGCGGTGGATTTGGTAGCCGAGGGCGACGACGGGCCGCCGCGGAGGGCGAGTCGCGAGTCCGAGAGCATCCAGGTTGCGGTGAAGATGGTGTCCATGCTGCACGTGGACCACACGGCGTTCGCGCTGGCCGGAGGCGACAGCATGAGCGACGTCGCCGCGCCTCTGTCGCTAACCAAGTCCATGTCGCCGCGGATCGGCAGCACGTCCTCGTCCTTCTCCTTCGAGACGTCTTCATTGCCCTTACCGGACCATCCAGTGGGGTTGAGCGCGGCGTCCGAGCCGGTCCCGATGCCGTTGCGGGCAGCAAACCCCATCACGAAGTGGAAGCGCGGCGAGCTGGTTGGCGCAGGCACCTTCGGCAAGGTAAGACCGTCTTGTAGAGCGGGGAAGGAGTGCCCGATTGACTGTTTTAACGGTTGGCGTAGGTGTACGTGGGGCTGAACGGCGAGACGGGCGAACTGTTCGCGCTCAAGGAGATCGAGATCCGCGCCATGCCGAGCGCCGACACGGTCAAGCAGATGCACAAGCTGGGCGAGGAGATCTCGCTCATGAAGAACCTGTCGCACAAGCACATTGTGCAGTGCGTCAACCGTGGACTTTGAGGTTCAGTTTGGAGGCGACGGAGCTACGTTAACGGGTTGTGTGCTGGACCAACCAGGTACAAGGGCAGCCACCGCACGGACAAGCACTTTTGCATCTTCATGGAGTACGTCCCCGGCGGGTCCATCGCCAGGTACGGACGTGTGTTGTTGGGTAGTGGAGAGACCGGTCGAGTTGTATACTAATGACCGATGCAGCATGCTCAAGCAGTTCGATGCGTTCGGAGAGGACCTGATCCGCATCTTCACGCGGCAGATCGTCGAGGGCGTCGTGTATCTCCACAGCGTGGACGTCGTGCACCGCGACATCAAGGGCGAGTGGCGCCGGAGGATTAGGACGGTGCTGCATGTGTCTAATGCGCGCTCTCTCTCATCGACTGCGGCAGGGGCGAACGTGCTCGTGAACGAGCAGGGCGTGTCCAAGCTGGCGGACTTTGGCTGCTCCAAGCAGATCCCGCAGCTGCTGACCACGAGTCTGGAGGAGTCGCTGCGCTCGATCCGCGGGTCCATCCCGTGGATGGCGCCCGAGGTGGTCAAGCAGGAGCGCCACGGCTACAAGGCGGACGTGTGGAGCATCGGCGCGACCGTGGTCGAGATGGCCACGGCCAAGCACCCGTGGCCCTCCTGCACCAACGGGCTCGCCGCCATGTACGCCATCGCGACGGCCACGGCCCCGCCGCCGCCGCCCGAGCACCTCTCGCCGGACGCCAAGGCCTTCCTAAGACGCTGCTTCTGCATCAACCCCGACGGTGAGGCGCGTCGTTGCGCAGATGATGACGAGGAGGCTGATGGCGCCGCTTCTGGCTTGAAACTGTTACTGTAGAGCGCGCGACGGCCCAGGAGCTGCTGCAGTACTCGTTCCTCGCCGAGCGGTGAGCACGGTAGAGCAGAGGGGAGACAGCGAGAGACAGCGTCTCTCGAGCGAAGAGGGCGGGCGAACACGCAACACGAGAGACAGTCAACGGCATGCTGATGTTGGTACTGTATTAGGAACGACCGGAGGCCGTGTTGATGCCGTGGAGAACCTCAACGTCCAGTTGATACCCTCGAGATCCGGCGCGACGCTCCGTGCGGAGCGCTCCACCGGAATTAAAATGCCAAGAGGTTGCACGGATGACTGATGATGATGAGTGGCTGGCTCGTTGCCCTCGCCCTACCTGATAACACCACGCACGGGCTCTCCTTGGGGAGGCGTCCTTCCGGTTCTGAGATGCTGGCACCACGTCACAGACGCATTCTGATTGGTCAGAATGAATTTCCGCCGCGTCTGCCAATCAGAACCGCGCGTTTCGTAAATTTTATGCCGGGATGGTAACTTTCCGTGCCTCGTCCCCCACTCCTCGTCCCGTGATGTCATGTCCCAACCAAACCGTTCTCCCCCCCTTCTTACTCTACGCTCTACCCAAACTTCCAGTGAAAACGCCGCCGATAACTTACCGTGGATCCCGTCGAAAGTTATGCCGCCGCTCATTGGCGCGCTGGTTCAGAAACCCTTTGGCCGAGTCGCTGGTGGCGGCGTTTCTTTCTTGGACGAGCGGCATTTCTTCCAACGCCTTCCGCCGGCCCGACGGACGCAGCATGGCGACGCTCAGCGTGCTGATCACGGGCTACGGCGTGGTGCAGCACCCGGAGGTGGCGGTGCGTGCGGCGCAGTGGGGGGACGCGGCGGTAGTTTACGGTGAACGGGCTCTAATGCGGACTGGTTGTGGGCGCAGGTGTTCTACGTGACGGTGCAGCAGGGCGGCTGCAATAGCTGGACGGTCTACCGGCGCTTCGACAGCTTCCAGCGCCTCGGGCAGCAGGTGGGGCGGTGGTAGTGTCTGTGCGTGCCATTGGGGGGGAGAGGACTGATGTGCTCTTTCTGCAGCTGCAAATGGTGTTTGGCGGGGCGGTGCCGGCGTGTCCGCCGCGCATGTTCGACCTGCGCTTCCCGGACAGCGTGGAGAAGGCGCGCGTGGACCTGTCGATGTGGATGATGCAGCTGCTGCAGCACCCGCCCATCTACACGTCGCACGTGTTCGTGGACTTTGTATCGGCCGACGCCAACGTGGGTCTTAGTCTCCCTGCATGGTGGTCGTGGAGATTCGTGCTGACGTAGCTGGATGATGCGGATGGTGGCGAAGGTCGTGCCGGCCGGGCTGCAACAGGGAATGGCGGTCGCGGGCGGCGCCGCGATGGCCGGCGGCGCGCGCGCCAACGCCGCCAACATGGGCGAGTTCGACGTGAGTGCCGCTGTTCATAGAGTGTGGTGGTCACTGGTGACGAGGGACTGACGATGGACGTGTTGTACTACTGATAGATGGACGACATGTTTGACTCGTCGGCGGACGATGACGCGCGCCCGCACGAGGAGCTGCTGCGCGACGACGACGTACGTGATGCTGCTGCCTGTAATGTATGTGGTCGCCACGGTTTCACCTTGACGGTCTGGATGTCGATCGGCTAGATGTTCTCGTTCGACTACCGGACGGACGTGACGGGGCTGGGCGGCGCGGAGCTGGACCAGCAGCGGCTGCTGGAAGAGACGCAGCAGCAGCACGAGCACCTGCAGCAGGTGCAGCAGCAGAGCAGCAAGCGCCCGGAGAAGGTGGCGCTGGACGACTTTATGATGATCAAGGTGATCGGCAAGGGCAGCTTCGGCAAGGTGCTGCTGGTGCGCAAGAAGGACACGGGGCTGCTCTACGCCATGAAGGTGCTGCGCAAGGAGAACATCATCAAGCGCAACCAGGTGGAGCACACGCGCACGGAGCGCCACGTGCTCGGCTACGTGCGCCACCCGTTCATTGTCGGGCTCAACTACGCGTTCCAGACGAGCGAGAAGCTGTACTTCGTGCTGGATTACTGCGCCGGCGGCGAGCTCTTCTTCCACCTGGGCAAGGTGCAGCGCTTCCCGGAGCACCGCGCGCGCTTCTACGCGGCCGAGATCACGCTGGCCATCGAGTACGTGCACAACCTGGACGTCATCTACCGCGACCTCAAGCCCGAGAACGTGCTGCTGGACGAGAACGGGCACATCCGCCTCACGGACTTTGGCCTGTCGAAGGAGGGCATCCAGGACGATTTTTCTGGCGCCAACTCGTTCTGCGGCACGCCCGAGTACCTGGCGCCGGAGATCCTCAACCGCTCGGGTCACGGCCGCGCCGTCGACTGGTGGTCGCTGGGCGCGCTGCTGTACGAGATGCTGACGGGCCTGCCGCCGTTCTACTGCCGCGACCGCGACAAGCTGTTCGAGAAGATCCGCAAGAGCGACCTGAGCTTCCCCAAGTACCTGAGTCCGGCGGCCAAGGACCTGCTTGCCCGCCTGCTGGAGCGGGACCCGACCAAGCGCCTGGGCACGGGCCCGGATGACGCCGGAGAGATCAAGAACCACCCGTTCTTCGCCGAGATCCAGTGGGACGTGCTCATGCGGGGCGAGCTGCCGCCGCCGTGGCGCCCGACGTTCTCGAGCGCGCTGGACACGTCGCAGTTCGACCGCGAGTTCACGGAGATGCCCGTGGTGAGTCCGGACAACCACCCGCGCGGGATGGCGACCCACGGCTTCGGCGTGCGGCACGGACGGCCCGCCAACGGCGGTGTGTACGGCAGCGTGCCGGCCTCGGACCTGTTCAAGGGCTTCACGTTCACGGAGGACTCGTATCTGCAGGACGGTCTGCCGCCGAACCCGTTCCCGCGCGCCGGGGGCGTCGGCCGCGGCAACCACCACACCAATTTGTGAGCATGGTCCGACCAGTTTGGTCCTGCCGACCAAATTTGGTCCGATGGGAAGGCCCGGGCGGGGTGGTGGAACGAGCACTTGTGTTAGTAAAGAGGGGGGGAGGAAGGAGAGCAGCTCGCGTAAGACGAAACAAGACCAACAAGTGTATGTAACCCGAGGCGCTTCAACGACGTAACCCTGACCAAATTTGGTCCGAGTTGTCTGGACCGACGTAACCCCGCCACATGACTCGACACGACACTACTGCGACTTTTTGTCGTCCAGCGCCCACTGCTGCTGTGCTTGGTTGACAGTGGTCTTCCTCGCCATCTTGCGCGCCCTGGCCTCCGCCTCGGCGCGCGCCTTGGCCTTGGCCCACGTGGGCGGGCGCGAGCCGTACAGCACGAGCGCGCCGCCCGCGATCAGCACCACGCCGCCGCCCAGCAGCAGCAGCTTCACGCGCTGGGCTCGCTGCTGCTTGTTGGGCGCGTCCTCTCCGTCCACGCGCAGCCGCTGAGCGCGTTTGCCACCGGGACCGTCGAGCTTCCAGGCCGAGAGCAGCCACACGCGGTCTTCAACGTGGGCAAGGAAGGGTACGAGCGAGGTTACGAGTAAACCGTAAGTACCCCGAAGCATAAACGGAACTCAGATCAGTACCTGAGAAAACAAGCGTAACCCCCAACGATCACTTACGCTCGGCGTCCAGCAGCACGTCCACGTCGAACGCGATCTTCTTGGCGCTGTCACGGCCTTCCGGCGCGGCCTGCAGCTCCAGCACCACGCGCAGCTCATCCTCGCGCTCGTCCGGCGTCGGCTGGTGCTCCTCCTTCTCGCTGAAGCCCGCGAGCGTGTACTTGGGGGCGTAGCCGAACCGCTGGAGCGCGCCAAACGCGCGGCGTGCGACCGCGATCAGCCGCGTGAGCTCCGGATCGTCGCGTGCGATGTCCCCCAGCGTCTGGTCGTGGAGCCACTGCTCCTGCGGCTCGCGCTGGAGCTCGCTCTGCACGTCGTGCCGCTCGCGGGCAAGCGCCTCGAACTCGGCGGCGGACAGCTCGCGCTCGCGCCCGTCCGCCGTAGTCACCGTTACCTTGGCCTCGGCGTCCAGCGACTCGGCCGTCGCAACGTGGAGGAGCGCAAGCGCGAGGACAAGATGCAGCAGCCGCAGCAGCGAGAAGCAGCGCGGCATGGTCGCGGGGGAACTGCCGTCCTCTCCTCGCTTTCGGCGATCACGTGAAGTTATACGCGTCAGGTTATGGGCTCGGGACGTGCAAAAGGGTAACCTGTTTCACGTACCCTGGTAACCTTTGAAAGTGGAATACTATTCCTGGGGTTACACAGCCCTCTCTTCAGTCGAGGAGGTCTTTTATTTGTGTGGTTATCGCACTGAATTTAGTTAGCTTTGAGGTAATACAATAACGATTTGGCTATGATAGTACTGTATGAATGAATGTATTGTACTTGTAGTATGAAGAAAGTATTATAGTATTTGGCTGAAAATGCTTCAATTCCGGTAGTCGCACGTGCATTGCATTGCACACCACCGATACGCTTCAACATAAATTTGAACATCAAATCAATATCAGAACCAACGTGCGCTGTAATGTACTATGTGCTTGACTATGAGAGCATCGCTCGCGTTTCCGTCGCCCACACCACAATGGCCTCTCTGCAGGGTGATAAATTGCTAGTCCTGCTCAAAGCGGCGTGTCATGACGCGGAAGAGCGAGCGCATCAGCGCCGGCGCGTCGCGGTCGAAGTGCGTGCCGGCCATGTGATGCGTCGGCACTCGGCGCACGTACCATGTTCCGCGTTGCCACTTGACACGCGCGTCTTCGTCTCCTTGGTCGCTGAGGAACTCGCCAATGGCGTCGACGGTCGACACGACGTACTCGATGCTGTCGTCGCTGTCCGTGTCACTGGCGACGTCCCCGTCGAGTGGGCCGTCCGCATCCTCAAGAGGCAAGCCAGGCGCTGTCCTTGGCGATGACGGTGACGACGAGCTCGACCAGTCGGAGAGCGAGTCCGACACATCCGACGTGGCGGTCGACAGCGACGACGCCACGCTCATCGACGTTTTGATGCTATCGTCGGCGGGAGCGTCCGACCAGTGCGCTGACCAGGGCTTCACCATCGCGTGGACGTTCACCACACCATCGTTGGCGCGCCACTCGTCGCGATCAAACCCTGGGAAGATGGAGTGGACCGAGCGCACGCACTGCTGGAGCAGCCACCAGCTCGGGGACAGCAGCAGCCAGTGGCGGCAAGAGCACCATATTACAACGAGCACCGCTGCCAGCGCTGTTACTCCTGTCAGAGGCGACACTATCGCTGCTGCTACCAGCGCAAACGCCACCAATACCACTGCAGTAGCATTGCTCCCGCCCGACCCCACCACGTCGCTGGTGGCGATGCTGACCAGAAAGACCTTGTCCATGTCGCGCAGCCGCGAGTTGCGCTCCATTCGCTCCCTTGGCAGCAAATTGTACACTGCGAGGTCGCGCGAGCCGTTGATTGGCCCGTGCGGCGACACCAAGTCGCTCAGCGGACCCGACGCGCGCGCCTTCCACTGCGGCATGCGGAACGGAAACAAGCCTCGGACGATCCGCGACTTGTTGTGCAGGCGGAACCAGAGCCCGAGCAATGAGCCCAACGCGTGGCCAAGCAACAGCGCGCGCATCTCGCTTTCGGGCGGCGACGCGTGCAGTCCGAACGCGTGCGGCAGCGCCGACCCGGCGAGCGGCCCGGCGATGCTGACGATGCTGCGCACCCACTTGTGGTCGGACCCGACGCCGAAGAAGTCGGCGCACAGCAACTGGTACAGCTCGATGGCCGTGGTGGACCCGAAGCTGTGGCCGAGCAGGTGCACAGGATTGCCCTCGCTCCATTTGGGGTGCAGCGCCTGTTCGTGCGGGATCACCTCGCCGTACCGGTCGTGTCCTACATTACAGCGTCGGTCAGTGGTTGCATTGTGGATGGCGCGGTGGGAAGAGTGCAGAGCATACCTGCTTCGGCGGAGTGCTGCTCGCCGTAGTCGACGCGGCCGC
>JAADYG010000143.1:0-52706 GCA_023338115.1 Phytopythium boreale
AATCAAGTGCGGAAAAAAATGCTGCCATCGTCTCAAATACGATTTGAGGAGTATTTGGGCCGATTTTGAGCGTTGTAGAGTTCCTATTGGCTGATTTTCGGGCCAAAATTGCGACCTCATTTACTTTTGGCCAGGACTATATGATCTTAAATCCTAGCGTGCTGTGATTGATCCATTCAAAACATAACACGGTGTGATTTCAAATAACTGGTTGATAAAACCTCATTTTTGGGATGTCGGATTGCCATGCATAAAGAGGTTTTATGCTATCTGAACAATGAAGGTCGACAGAGCAGATCATGGCGATTTCGACAGTATTTTTTTTGTCAGTACAACTTTTTTGTGTGTGGTGTTTGCGTAAAATAACCTAATGAATTTATGAATTAATCCTCGAAAAGTGCTGGTATTTAGTTTGAACCGTCGAGTTTTGCGGCGAAAAAAATTAGAGCTGTAAAGCACGGCAAGATCTATCTAATGATGTGCGATTTGTGCTTGAGAGAGTATTCTAAGCAGAGTTATGCCGAGATATCTGAAAGCTTCATTCTTAATCGGAACAGAGGAAGTATAACAAAGCTCGATGTGTATGTTCTCACCCCAGTCTTTTTGCTCACACGGGTATTTAGAGGTTGACAGAATGTAACAACCACCCAACACATTTTAGAGTAAAGTATCTAGACGAGGTATGGGAGGGAAAATCTGGACACATCTTTATATTCAGCTGAAGACACAGTCGACGAATTTGATTGGACGAAGGCCAACTTTAGTTGGACTGTACGCTACAGTGCTACTTTGCAAAGTAATTGGATAAAGTATGAATGGGAACGACGATAGTTTACAAAGGGCTGTAATGGCTCGTTTTTGTTCTTAGAGCTGTCTGGCTGTTGGATTTCGTCCATCTGTGTAAGGTTTGATTTATGTCTCAACCGCCAGGTTGTGACAATTTATTTTTGCTTATATCTTGTGCTACACCATGAGTGTCCAAGGTAAAATATTAACCAAATGTTTTCAAGAAATAGGCCTCAAGAGACCCATTTTTTGCCAAAAACAATCATACCGATTTTCTCCTACAATTTTGTCAAAAAATCGCTACTTTGAACCCCCAACTGCAAACTCTCTCTATTTGCTTTTATGCTACGATGTTACAAAAAATGAATGTTGAAATTTTGGATATAATCCAGAGAGTCCAAATCTAAAGAGAAATGCCTTACAGTACACAGTGGTATAGCTCTGTATACGGCGTATACTGCAGACAGCTCGTCTTCACTCCAGTCAAATTGACCCGCAAAACGACGCACATTTGTTCCCATAACGCGCTACGCTCCAGTCTACTGCAGCGAAGCCAGTGCGAGTCTATCGATGTCGAGCGATCACAGCGGCGGCAGCGAGGGCGCGCAGCCCACGGGGCAGCGACCCGAGTACGTTCTGCGCCTTGAGCGCCTGTGTGTCGCGCGCGATGATGCATTGGTCAGTCAATCGGAAGTGCTGACTAACACGCTCTGTTACGCTTGTGCTTGGCTCCGCGTGCGTGTGCAGACGGGTGCGGCCCCGACGCCTGGAGGCGGACAACTTGTCGTACCTGAAGGAAGTGACCGAGATGGTCACGCGGCCGAGCGAGGACACGGGCGAGGAGGAGGTGGAGCTGCTGCTGTGGAACGTGCTGGAGGAACTGGCGCCGCGCGCGGCCAGTGCGGCGTCCGATCGCCACGCGGGCGAGCTCATCGAGGTGCTGTTCCCCAAGATGAGTGACGCGCAGATGCGCTTCTTCCTGAGCAAGATGCTCGGCTATGTCAGCCACTTGTGGACGAACCGCTACTCGTCCCACGTGCTGCAGAACCTGCTCTCTCGCGCCAGCGTGATCGTGGAAAAGGAGGCGAACGGCGACACAGACGACAACCTGAGCGAGGACGACGCGGAGCGGCTCAAGGACACGCCGTCCATGGCGGAGCTGATCGTCGCGATGACCAAGGAGGTCGAGGTCGAGTGGCTCACGCTGATGAACGATGTCAGCGCCAGCCACGTCATGCGATCCGTTCTCGCCGTGCTTGCTGGCCGGCCGCTCGTGCCGGAGAAGCGAGGAAAGAACTCCAAACACCGCGTGGTCACGTTCGGCGAAGCGCCGGTACCCAAGGACGGCTCTGTGGTTACGTACGCCGTGCCCGAGTCGTTCGACGAGCTGTTCCAGTCTATCTTGATGGTTTTACGCTCGTGCCACACTGAGCAGCTCGCCAATCTGCTGTACGACAAGAACTCTGGCCCTCTGATCGCGACGGCGCTCAAGCTGGCGCCGTCCAAGAGCAGAAAAGCGCTGGCCAAGCACATTCTCCAGTGGGACGACGAGGAGGCCAGCGCCCGCGTCTTCTACGACCTGTCGTCGGACCCCGTGACAAGTCACCTGCTCGAGTCGCTCTTTGACAGCAGCGACGACAAGTTCTTCATCAGGGTGTACCACCGCTACCTTCGTGGGAAGCTGGTCGAGTTCTCCGAGCACAACATCTCCAACTACGTGGTCCAGAACGCCATCCAGCGGGTGCCGACGAAAGAGCTGGCGGTCGAGGTCCTTGCCGAGCTCAAGGCTTCGCTATGGACTGTGCTGTCGATGGGCCGCCCTGGCGTTATCTGGCGCCTGACGGAGCTTTGCGTCAAGTTCCAGCTCGAACAGGAGGAAGTGTTCTCCCTGCTCGAGCATGCAGTCAAGAAGCAGGAGAGCAAGAAGCCCGAGGCCGTTCAGAAGCATTTTGTCGCGGCGCTGCTCGGGTTGCAGCTGTCGACCGGCGGAAGTTCCAAGCTGCAGCTGAACGTCATGGGCGCCCGCATCATTGAGCAGCTGATGAAGTTCGACCCCACTGAGTACATGCAGCCGCTGTACAAGGGCATCTTGGAGCTGAACAGTGTCCAGCTCATCGCGCTCGCCAAGGACTCGACTGGCAGTCGGTGTGTCATCGAACCCATCTGGGAAGGCGAGGACGAGCGCACCAACTGGGCGCGCGAGGCGCTGTACAAGCGCTTCGTGGGGCACTTTGAGGCGCTGGCCATGGACCGCCTTGGCGCCTTCTCGGTGATGAAGTGCTTCGACAAGCTGTCGCTGCAGGACAAGGAAGTGGTCGTACAGGAGCTGCTGCAGGTCGAGGCCAAGCTGTCGGGCAGCCACTTCTCGCAGCTCGTCATGAACACGTGCAACCTCTTCGAGTACAAGAAGAACCGCGAGAAGTGGGCGGCGCTGTACGAGAAGAAGCAGAAGATCGCCGAGATGTTCAAGGACATGGTCGACCAGGAGGACGGCGGCGCCGCGCGCACCAAGTCGTCCGACAAGAAGGCGTCCAAGAAGAAGCGCAAAGCCGCCGCCGCCGCCGTTGCGGCTGAGGAGGCGAACGCCCCCCAGGACGGCGCCGACGTCGCCTCCATCATGGACGCGCTGCGCAAGGACAAGAAGGACAAGAAGGACAAGAAGGACAAGAAGAAGAAGAAGAAGAAGCAGAAGCGCGAGGCGGACGAGTAGGTAGAGGTGCAATGCGAACCGAACAATGGACATGAACATGGATGGCTACATTTTGTTAAACGCACTTTGCGCGCGTACTTGTGGAGTGCTAAGTTCGTATAGCGTACTTAACTAATCCGTACTTTGGCGAAGCGCAACGGAACGACGCGTCGATCCCACGTTGGCGCCAACGCCGTCAGTTGGTTTCAAGAAAAAGCGGCGGGAACCGGCGGCGCGAGAAGCTCCGGTCGCGTTTATCGTGTGTCTGGTACATAGCGAGGGGCGATGAAGATCGAAGACGACGACAGGAGCAGCGCGAGCAGCAGCGCGGGGAGCAGCGCGGGCAGCAGCAGCCCGAGCGCGAGCGAGAGCAGCGGGGACGAGCGCGAGGCCAAGGCGGCGGCGGCTCCCCAGCCCAAGGAGGATATGGAAGAGGAGGAGGAGGAGGAGGAGGAGAGCGTCGAGGACGCGGATGTGGAAATGGACGACGACCGCGAGTCGGCGCACGACCAGGACACGGAGGAGGAGGAGGCGGAGGCAGCCGACGACGCCGACAAGAAGGAGCCGCTCATGTCGAGCGAGGAGCGCGCCGCGCTGCTCAAGGAGGAGGAGGCCGTGCTCCAGCAGCAGCGCGACCGGCAGGTCAAGTCGCTCGAGGCCGTCAAGGAGACGCTCGCGCAGGACTCGGAGTGGACCAAGAAGTCGCAGGCCGAGAAGAAGATGGCCTTCCTCATGGCGCAGTCGGACGTGTTCACGTCCTTTCTCATGGGCGGATCCAGCACGCTGGGCAAGGAAATGTCCAAGAACAAGGCGGCCAAGGAGTCCAACTCGCGCCGCAGCAAGAACAGCGAGCAGGCGGACGCACAGACGCTCATGGAGATGGATGACGCGCGCTTCACTCGCATCACGCAGCAGCCCAAGAGCATCAAGTTCGGCACCATGAAGCCGTACCAGCTGGAGGGCCTCAACTGGATGATCCGGCTGCACGACTCGGGCGTCAACGGCATCTTGGCCGACGAGATGGGCCTCGGCAAGACGCTCCAGTCCATCTCGCTGCTCGCGTATCTTCGTGAAGCGCGCGGCATTGAAGGCCCGCACATGATTATCGTCCCCAAGTCCACAGTGGGCAACTGGATGCGCGAGCTCAAGCGGTGGTGCCCTTCCATCCGCGCGTTCAAGTTCATGGGCGCGAAGGACGAGCGCGCCGTGCAGCGTGAAACAGTCGTCCGAAAGAACTTTGACGCGCTCGTACTCTCGTACGAAGTGGCCATCATCGAGAAGGCCGTGCTGCAGAAGATCAAGTGGAAGTACCTGCTCATCGACGAGGCACACCGTGTCAAGAACGAGCACTCGAAGCTCTCGCGCGTCGTGCGCGAGTTCAACGTGGAGCACCGCCTGCTGATTACGGGCACGCCGCTGCAGAACAACCTGCACGAGCTGTGGGCGCTGCTCAACTTTTTGCTGCCAGATGTGTTCACGGACTCGGAGGACTTTGACACGTGGTTCAACGTGGACGAGGAGAAGGGGCAAGAGAACGTCATTAAAAAGCTGCACACAATCCTCCGCCCGTTCCTCTTGCGGCGCCTCAAGAAGGACGTCGATGTCTCGCTCCCGCCCAAGATCGAGACCAAGCTGTACGTTGGACTCTCGGAGATGCAGCGCGAGTGGTACATGCGCATGCTGCACCGCGACGCGACCCATTTGAACGCGATCGGCGGTAGCGACCGCGTGCGGTTGCTGAACATTCTGATGCAGCTGCGAAAGGTGTGCAACCACCCGTACCTCTTTGAAGGCGCGGAGCCTGGCCCGCCATACATCGAAGGACCGCATCTGTGGGAGAACTGCGGTAAGATGACGCTTCTGCACAAGCTGCTGCCGAAACTCAAGTCGCAGAACTCGCGCGTCTTGATCTTTTGCCAGATGACGTCCATGATGGACATCTTGGAAGACTACATGCGCTACTTCAACCACGAGTACTGCCGGCTGGACGGATCCACGAAGGGCGAGGACCGCGATGACATGATGGAAGACTTCAACAAGCCGGACAGCACAAAGTTCTGCTTCTTGCTGAGCACTCGTGCTGGCGGTCTGGGTATCAACTTGGCGACCGCGGACATCGTGATTCTGTACGACTCGGACTGGAACCCGCAGGTCGACTTGCAGGCGATGGATCGTGCTCACCGCATCGGCCAGACCAAGACTGTGCGTGTTTTCCGGTTCATCTCGGATGGAACGGTTGAGGAAAAGATCGTGGAGCGCGCCGAGCGCAAGTTGTACTTGGACGCCGCGATTATCCAGCAAGGTCGCTTGGCCCAGCAGAACCGGAAGCTTTCAAAGGACGAACTGATGACGATGGTCCGGTTCGGCGCGGACGAGATCTTCAACGCGCGCGGCTCGATGATCACAGACGACGACATTGACGCCATTCTAGCCAAGGGCGAGGAGCGCACGGAGGCGATGAAGTCGAAGATTGCCGCGGACGTGCAACACAACCTGGCCAACTTCTCGCTGACAGGCGAGGGCAACGTGTCGAGTCTGTACGAGTTTGAAGGCGAGAGCTTTGCGAAGGACACGAACAGTGGACAGATCCTGCCGTCGACGTTCATCGCGCTCCCGCAGCGCGAGCGAAAGTCGAACTACAACGAAGACGAGTACTACCGCCAACAGGCTGGGCTGTCGAAGCCCAAGAAGGCCAAGAAGCCCGGGTCGGATACCATCAAGGTGCCCGTTGTACACGACTACCAATTCTTCCAGCACGATCGCATGGTCGAGTTGCTGACGAAGAAGACGCAGATTGAGAACCGCCGCAAGGACCTCGCCCGGCAGATTAAGGAGGCCAAGAGCGAGGAGCAGCGCCTGAAGGCACGCGCCAAGCCCAAGAAAATCGAGGACGAGGCGGCTTCGGCCTCGAACTCGGCCGAGGAAGACGAGGTGGATGACTCCAAGTCGGTGGCGCTCGAGAAGGAGCTGCTTGAAACGGAGATGGATGCCAACGACGCGAAGGCGTTGGAGGAACTTGAGAAGGAGGGGTTCGGCGATTGGACACGCCAGCACTTTAAGCAGTTCCTGACGAGCTGCGAGCGCTACGGACGCGCTGACAAGACGCGCGTGTGCAACGAAGTGGCTCTGCTGACGGCCAAGGAGTTGGCGGAAGTGGAGAAGTACTTTGCGACCTTCTGGGCGCGGTACTCCGAGCTCAAGGACTACGCCAAGTACATTGACCGAATTGAGCGCGGCGAGAAGCGCCTGGAGCGCAACGAGGTCGTGAAGCAAGCGCTCGCGCGAAAGTGCAGCCGGTACGCGAGCCCGTTGCGGGACATGCGGCTCAACTACCCGAGCGGGTACAAGAGCAAGGGCTACACGCTCGAGGAGGATGTGTTCCTCGTGGTCATGATGAACAAGTACGGGCCGCTCGAGCACTGGAGCGAGATCCGGGACGAGATCCGCAAAGCGTGGCAGTTCCGCTTTGACTGGTTCTTCAAGAGCCGCACGATCGGCGAGCTGCAGAAGCGCGGCGAGACGCTCACGCGCATGATTGAGCGCGAGAACGACGAGATGAAGGCCAAGAACTCCAAGGATGAGGAGGAGCTCCTGAAGAAGGCGAACAAGAGCGGGTCGAGCTCGTCCAAGTCCAAGTCCAAGTCGAGCAGCAGCAGCAGCAAGGCGTCGTCGGCAGGCGAAAGCAAGAGCAAGAGCAGTAGCAGCAAGAAGCGCAGCGGCTCGTCCAAGTCGTCGTCCTCGTCCAAGAAGCACCGGTCCAAGTGAGCGGCCGAGCGGAGGCGTGCGTGGTCGGCAGACAGTAAAGCGTACGTGGCCCCCTCCAACGAACAAGGCGCGATACGGCACAGAGAAGCGGGTGTATGACGGTAACCCCACGTTGTCGTGCAGGCTCGAGAAGTGCGCGGGCTGCATCAGCGCACGCAAAGGAGCAGCTCCGTGGTATATATAGATTTTCGCTTTGATCCTGTGATGTGTCGCTGTGTGTGTGGGTTGCCGGTTATTTTTTAGGCGCTGCGACTGGCATTGACGCTGTGCATGGCTGGCGGTAGCTGGGCGTGCGCGCGCGGTGCGACCTTCAGCCTGGTCCTGGTGCCCGCTGTGGATTCCTGTCGCTCTGGGGGAGTACCCTTCTTGCTGCTGCTATCTGTGGTCGTCAGCGCCCGGTTTGAGGCGCGCCGTCTCGAAGAACCAGCATGATGAAGCGGCCAACCGCTGACTTGGCCGTGGGTGGCAACATGATCCGCGTGGAGGAGGAGGGTGAAGACCTGGACGACGACAACGGGATGGACGACGATGACGATGATGAGGAGGAAGGCGATGGCGACGGGACCAGGGGCATCAACCAGGAAGACCCCGCGTCTGACGATCACAATGCGGCAGGACAGAGCAACGCTCACCGGCATCGACACCAGCAGCAGCAGCAGCAGCAGCAGCAGCAGCAGCAGCAGCAGCAGCAGCAGCAGCAGCAGCCGCCGCTGCCTTCGGCGCTGCTAGCGCCGTCAAACAGCAGTCCAAGTGGGCGGCGGCTTGGACGACGAGCGTCAAGTGTCATCCTCGCGTACGATAACAAGTCTGTAGGCAGCGCGCCTGTGGCGAGCGCACCACGGGCGGCTGGTGACAAGGGGCTGCGGCCGCATTTTTTGAAAGAGCGTTCGGCTACAATCATGGACATAGCGAGCGGGAACCGAAGACGCCACGGCATTGCGGGTCGCGCCAATGGAGGCGCGGCCGCCGAGTCGCCGCCGATGCCGCAGTCCAAGGCAAGCACCTTCCTCATGAGCGTGCTGGCCAAGTCGCGAGCACTCAACAGCGGCGGCTCCTACAGACTAAGCGGCGGACCAGGCGACATGTTGGCTGGAGGAGCTGCGTTCAACAGCAGCCACTCCATGCGCACGACGACCACCAACTCGATCCACTACACGCATATCGGGAAGGACCAGGGACAGCGCCTCCGCTCGCCTTCCAGCAGACGCGCGGGGCGGACGCTCTCGTCTCTTGCGCACGAGTGGCGGGACAACCACCACCAAATAGCGGAGGGCTCGACTACCGAAGACGGCGGCGGTGACGATGAAGGTGGCGACGACGAAGAATTGCGGAGTCTACGGCAACAGGCGGAGACACCGGCGGAGATGGTCGCGGAGCTGAGGCGGCATCGGCAGCAGTTACCGGAGCAGCTCGCGGTGCTGACGCGCATCCACCGACGCCTGGAGGAGTTCGACGAGGTGGACGAGGAGGATCACCTGCCACTCTGCGCCGCGTTCGTGGACGCTGGACTGCTCGTTGAGGTCGCGGCCGTTATGCGAGAGTTCCGCTTCCACGCCTACTTCCATGTGCGTCCGATAAGAGCTGAGTGGTGTAGCTTATAGACCCGCGTGACGTCTAACCAGTGCGGCTGGCTGACAGATCTGTGCGACCAACGTGCTAACGGTGCTCGCGAGCGCCTCTGGCGTGTATGCGTACATGATGGCGGAGGTACGCTGCGTGATCTCTGATCGTTTCCGTCTCAACTCACCAGGCTAATCCGGACTCCTTCCACTCGCGCATACTCAGCTGGGCATGGAATCGATCCTGCAGAAGAGCGTGGCGGTGCACGCGACGCACGACCGCCTCGTCATGATGGTGTCCGCGCTGCTGCACGCCATGGAGGAGTCCAAGACGGCGGCCAACGTCCAAGCGGTGCGCAACGCCAAGACAGCCAAGGAGAAGCAGCGAGCGACCTACTTTGCCGGCCTCGTGCACGCGCAGCTCGGCCTCTCGAGCAAGAACAAGTCGTCGAAGAAGCACAATGCGGCGAAGACCTCGCCCAAGGCAGACGGTCGGCCGGCGGTGCCTCCAAGGCATTTGGGCAACAAGTGCGAAGCCAGCGCGCCCACCAGACCGATAGTACCTCCTCTGTTTGGCAAACGTGCGATCTCGTCGTCCCATTTGGCGAGCCGACTGCGCCAGGTGCTCACGGAGAGTCTGGCACCACTGCCCAAGCTTAGCGCGCATTACGACCTCGTCTCCGCCTCGTCGCCATCCGCCGCCTCCATGTTGTCGCCGCCTGTGAAGTTTTCCAAGAACGCGCAGACCATCGTCGCGAACTCGCCGCGTCCAGGTCTGATAGATGGAGTCCAAGCGATAAGGCCGCGACCAGCGACGTCACCGACGAAGCGGTCCGTGTCGATCGATCTGAAGATGCTATCGAGCTCGAAGTCGGCGGCCATGGCGTACGGCGACAGCGTGGTGTTTGTCGAGCCCTCGCCGCTGCACAAGCGACTGCCGCATCGCGGGGGAGTTCTCAGCGCGGGCGGCGTGCGCAGGCGGCTGAGCGCACGAAGGTACTCGGGCAAGCGGCTGGACTCACTGACGCCCCGCGCATCACCGCCCGGATCAATGGACGCGAGCTCCTTGTTCGATTGTGTCGGAGGAACGCGAGCGACCCCGCCTGCAGCGTCACCATTGCCGTCACCATCGCTGCCTTGTGCTGTCATCACGCACGAGAGAAGCCTCGACGAGAGAAGCCCAGCTGGTGCAGCTATGTTGGCAATCGATACCGCTCGCCCACTCGAGGGTCAGCAAGATGCAGATGCGGACTCGTCACAAGGCGAGAGGAGACCAGACGATGGAGACAAGGACGACGATGACGAGTCGTACGATGACGACTTCTCCCCTCCTGATGACGTTGACGAGACCGAAGAAGCCAAGGGCGAGAAGGAGACGACCGACACCAACGAGTGTCGTGACCTGCCGGGACGGATAGAGCTGGCGCACGTCGAGTCCGATAACGAGCTGATGGATATGATGCTGGCCGATCTCGCGCCACAGGAGCCTGACATCCCAAGCCAGCGCGCTGAAGGAAGCAGCCAGCAAGCACTTGCCCAGGCGAGCACTTGCGTTCCCGACACCACAGCCAGCAGTACGATCGAGGTGGAGGCAGCGACGTGCATCCAGCGTCACGTGCGTGGGATGAGCGCCCGCCGTCGCGTTACGGTCGGACGAGATGGCAAGACGCGAACGCGATCGATGACCGACTACAAGCCGAAGAGCGTGCTGAAAGCAGCCAAGCTGCAGCAGGATAAGCACCAGTCGAGGGCGAGGAGGACACGGAGTCTGGCTGTGGGCGACACGCGGTCGGCGTCACTGAAGCGGCCAGCTGTCTCACATGCAACCGAACCATTGAGGTCACGGTCGCGATCACCGTCGCCAGTGCCCGTTCCGTCCCGCTCGCCCGCTTCCTCTTCGTTGGGGTCTATCCTGTCAACAAGGAAGCATCGCAGCGTGTCGGTAGCGGCCCATCGTTCATTGTTTCAAGCCAACACACCGGTCAAGAAGTCTGCGAGCCACTCGGGAGGGAGCAGGCGCGCGACTACCAGCTCAGCACCACGTGCGAGCGTCTCAACCGCGGACTTTGACGTGAAACCAAAGACCGCGGGCGCCCAGGACCAGAAGCGGGACCATGGCAGCAGCACTAGTGACGCAGTCGCCAGTCCCGCTCCAAACACGAACGCCTCGCCGTCCGCAGTGCCAACCGTGACGGCCGACGCGTTGTTCGGTGGGCCAGATCCGCTGCGGCGGCTGCAGGATCTGTACGCCGAGGGGCTGCGGCTCCACAGCGCGGGGCAAATCGCCGAGGCGGCCGCGAGCTACGAGTCCGCGCTGGCGTTAGCGCCCACCACGGGCCGCGACTTCGCGTCGGTGCACCTGAATCTCGGGTCGGCGCGCATGGCCATGGGCGACGCAGCCGGTGCGCTCGCGGCGTTCCGAGAGGCGCGCCGAGTGCAGCCGGCAAGCGCCAAGGCCGCGTTCAACGAGGCGCTCGCGCTGCTTCGACTGGGCCGGACGCGCGAGGCCACGCGCATGGTGAGTTGCTTGTTGGTCGTGGGCGGTGCTGGGCGGCGGCTTGGTTGACTGACGGATGAAATTGTTCTCGGTGATGAACCGCCAGCTGCGGGAGGTGCTGCGCCTCGAGCCGACGCACGAGCGCGCGCGGGAGGCGCTTGCGCACGTCGAGGGCGAGGCGGAGACAGCACCGAGAAGCCGCTCCTTATCATCGTCGTAGTGGTCACCGCTACCGAGCATGAACATGACGAAACAACACGCGTCGAGAGACTCTTTCGATTGATTCCGCTGCTCCGCCCGCCTCTGGGTCGCCAGGAAGAATCGAAGGCGCACACTCGACACCGACACACTCACGCTACGAGATCCAAGAAAAGCGATTGACAAATAGCCGACACATAATAGAAAATAGGCGACTGGCGACAAGAGAACACAAGCAGCGCGCGAGAGAGCTCTTCCGCTTCCGTTGGCAGCTCCGCTCCGTCTCCTCCCCCTCACCCCACGGCCGTCTCGACCGCCCCGCGACGGCTTCTCCACATCGTGGAGGCGTCGCAGGTGCATCGGTCTTGGATAGAATCTAAGGCAACAAAACTCCGGGCGTTAAGTCCCAGGCGGTGTCGCATCAGACCACCTCGACGGCGCGCGCCGAGCGCCGAGGACTCAGGCTCTGCGGTTCCTGCAGCTCTAGGTCGAGATCGACGTCCGTGCTGTCGGTGCTGCTGCTATAGTCGTCCTCCTGAAGCCGCTGGGGCGTCAGCACGCGGAACACAAACGACTGCGCGACAATGTCGTGCTGCCGCGGGCTGCTCAGACTGATGGGCATCGCGACCGAGTACTTGACGCGGTTGCCGAACTTCTCGTGCTTCGAGACGAGGTAAATGCCGCCAAGCACGAGCGCGAGGGCCGATGGGAACAGCATCCACTGCGTCTGCGTGAAGTTATGCGCGTGCTGGAAGAACACGACGCCGCTGACGTTGCTCATACTGATCCAAAAGGCCTGGAAGACGGGGTAGGACGACATGGTGTCGCCGCTCATGGTCGCCAGGTTCAGCGTGTGCGTCTGCGTGATCAGCGTGGCGGCCATGCCCGCGCACAGCACGTACGTGCCGAAGTACTTGAACTGGTTGTCGCCCTGGATCGTCGACGAGATCATCTCGACGACGCACTTGGCCAGCAGCACCGACTGCGCGCCGATCGTGCCCGAGATGGCCGCCCAGTACAGCGGCAGCTTGGGGTCGATAATCAGCGTGTGCTTCTCAATTTCCGAGTCGTCCAGCTTGCCACGGGCCGCCACCTTCTTGGCTGCAATCAGGTCGTCGTCATCGTCCAGGTTATCGTCCTCCTCGCCGGGCAGGCGCGGGGACAGCGCGAGCGACAGACGGTCGCCGAAAATGGGCGACGGGAACGGCGACATGAGCGCCGATCGCTGCTGCGAGTGGTTCTTGTCGACTTGCTCCTCGCGCGCGTTCTCCTCTCCTTCCTCCTGCTCCTTCTTCTTCTTTGCCGCGAGCTCGCGCTTCTTCTCCTGCACGTCCTCGACACGCGCCGCATCCACGCCATCCTTGTCGGCAGAGCCGCCGATCCGCAGCGCCGGCGCCTTGGAGCGGCGGGCGCGCATGTAAAGCGTCATCACGAAGGCGGTCGTGATGAGGCAGTAGAGGATGAAGGGCGCCGCCTCCATGAGCTGGTAGATCTGGTCCATCTTGAAGTGCGTCTCGTCCTCCTCGCTGGCCAGCGCGAGCACCACGACGCCGATCGTCACGATCGTGACGCCGATGATGTCCGTGATGTACAGGCTCTGCTTGAGCCAGAAGCGCGACATGAGCGCGTTGCCGAGGATGGTCGAGCCGCCGCCCAGCGAGGCCACGAGCGTCTGCGCCGCGAATCCGAGCGCCAAAAAGTCGCCGAGCGAGGCCGCCACGACGCACACCATGCCGACCCACCAGACCGGCCGCTTGTGGTACGGCCGCTGCACGGCGCGCAGCTCCTCCTTGTCATGCGAGTACTTCTGCAGGTTCACGCCGAAGATGGACAGCATGGACGCCGTCACGGCGATCGCGCCGCCGATAAGGTCGTTCTTCATCGTCCCCGCGGCCGCCGGCGCTTCCTTCCTGTTTCCCTTCCCAGCGCTTTTTCCCTACTGCTAATACTTCCCGAGGAAAGTGCCGCACTTTCCCCAATAAGAAACGCGACTGACTCGATGTGATAGCAACAGAAAGCGAGGGGGCGGGGGGAAAGGGGGGAAGGCGGGAGAAGGAGGGGGGACATCAATCTGTCGCGCGGTGATTGGTTGAATATGCGAGTGATCAACATCCACAAGTCAAGTTTTTTCTATTTTGGAATGATATGATTGGATGAAAACCCTGTGAAAGAAAGCACAAATTTTATTTCGATGGAAATTGAAAACGCCGAATAGGGGAAAATGGCCGGATACAGCTGCCGGGGGCTTTACAGCGGGTGGGCTTTTACTGGTTGCTGCGGATGAGGACGGCACGAACACAGTGCGATGGTGCGCCCCCCTGGCGCATTGAAATTTACGGGACCTCAATCTATTTGACGCAACAGTCCGTGTTCTGGCTGTGTGGCAACTTGTGTCTATTTTCCTGATGAAAACCGATGGGATGCTGTTGGTTGGTGGTGTACAGTATGAGCATTTAGCCTGAAACGCACGAATTATGGCTAAAATAACAGCCCAATTTTGGCGAATGGCGACTGCCGTGGGACTCGCGACCAGTTTCAAGCCAAAACAGGCAAAGCACGCAAGAATAAAAGGGACAAGTTAGACCTAAGCCTAATCAAATGAACCTAACCCGTTTAGATTCCTTACAGCCTGGATACTTTTGCTGTCCAGAAAATTTACTCTTCTGGATGTTGAGACCATAGCGAAACCCAGTGGTTGCCCAGATCCAGTGGAGAAAACTGAACGGTGCCAAAGGCG
Source organism: Phytopythium boreale (assembly GCA_023338115.1). Lineage (NCBI taxonomy): Eukaryota > Oomycota > Peronosporomycetes > Pythiales > Pythiaceae > Phytopythium > Phytopythium boreale. Next base: position 14,232 of record JAADYG010000143.1, read on the forward strand.
TGGCGGCTTCCTCGCAAGACTGCTCTCTTGAGCTCCGCCACCATATTCGCGGGTTCCTGTGCAGTTGTATGGAAAACGCCTTCGACAAGCGCCAGTGAAGACGCCAGCGTTCCGTGAACTGCCGGCGGCCACCGTCCGCTCGCTCACAAGAGGGACTTGACGTTGAAGCTGGCGCGGGATTGCTTGCCCAAACCGAGCCACGGGCGGTGCCCATCAACCGCTCAAAAGATTCGTCTTGTTCCCACCCCCGGCCCGCTTTACAGGCGAGCTTCAAGCCGGCGCTCAGCTGCAACCTCGGGTTCCGCTACAACTCTTTGCTGATCAAGCCACTTGATTCTGAGCGCCACCCTACCCGCATCATTTTATACGTCGTTTCAGCGAATCGAATCAGTGCATTAGCTTTTCAGAGTGATTTGATTAGTCAATATATTTTCGAACAGTCCACAACAATTATCCGATACAAAACTAATAACTTTTATCCACATGTGAAACATAACGCGAAAGCGTCACTGTTTGGATCGCGACAAAGGAAACCTGCCGATCGCCAAGCAGGGACGTATTGATGAGTGCCGGCGCGTTGGCGCTCGCGCTGCGCAGGGCGACGACACGCGCGGCCGTCGACGACGCGGTGGAGCGCGCGCTAGAGTGGCTGATCGCGACGGACTCGCTGGCGGAGGCGCAGCAGCTTTCGCTCGGTAGGTATTGCACACTCTTCATTCCGCTTCTGCCCTTTCTGGTCGCTCAGCATGTTGTGTCCGATGCAGGAATCGCGCAATGCGTCGCCAAGAACGAGCGCCCGCTGGCGCTTCCCGCGGGGTTCTACCTGCAGAAGCTCAAGCAGCCGGCGTCCGTGTGCGCGGAGCCGGCGGACAAGGCGGCCTTCCTGGGCTTTGAGCTGCTCTCGCACGCGCTCGGCGCCGCTGACAGCGAAGAACAGCGCGCGGAGATGGTCCGAAGCGTCTACGCTGCGAACCCGAGCGTGCTCCCGGGGTTTCTTGCAGCAATGGACGCGCTCGATGCGCCAGAGGGCCCGGCCCGAGCTAGACACGACCGCCAGGACGCTGTTTCCGCGACGAACGCGCTGCTCTCGGCGCTAAACGTGGTGTCGCCGATGCTTCTGACCGCCCTGACGAACGCCAAAGGTAATACGCGCTATCGCACTCTATATAGAGGTGGTGCGAGAGCATTGCTGACATGCACGATGCAATGTTCGCGGGATAACAGAGCCTGCGGCGTCCAAGTTGGCGTGGGTGGAGCTGCTTTCCCGGCTGGCCTGGCGCCACAGCGGCGATTCTGTCGAGAGTGACCACGCTGATGCCAACCGAGTTGCTCTGGACATCACGCGGCTTCTTCTGACGGTGCTGCGATTCCACTACCCGCTCTCCGCTTATGACGCGACGGCGTACACGGCCATGGTCGGAACAGTTGTGGACCTCGTCACGTCGTTTTCACCCACAGCGCACAATACGGCTGCTGAGCTCGCGACGCTGATCTGCAAGGCGATATTGGCGTGTGCTGAGCATCTTCATGGCCTGAGAATGCCCGTGATCCAGCTCTTCCAGTGCCTGGAGCGACTAGTTGCCGCGATTCCCGAAGCTGCCTGGCGGTCTGATGTGCTCGTGTGGTGCGCGTACTTCCTGACGACCGATGCAGTTGCGCCCATTGAGCGGCGACTGCTGCTGAAGGTGCTTCGGCACGCGGTCGCGTACGGCAAACACTTCTACAGCGAAGCCACCGGCGTCAAGTCACGGGGTGTTTACGTTGAGGTGCTCGTGCTTCCGCTTGCTTCCATGCTGTCGACAGAGGGACCAGAAGCGTCAAGACTCCTCCAAGACATCACAAGCATCCTGGCGGTCCAAATCCCGTTCGAAGAAGGCAACTTGATGCTGATGCACAAGCAAGGAGAGCGTGCCAGCGACGGCAATAACGGTGATATCGTCACCCACGCCACCTCGTTCTTGATGCTTATTGATCGAGAGGCGGGCGTTCTGAGGTGGCTGGACTCGCTTTCTTTCGACCACGAGGCCACTGAGCCCGCGCCAACTCTGAAGCAGCAACACATCGCCGCCGCAGCGGAAAAAGCTGTGAACGAGTGCTGGGCGGTCTTGCTGCTCGCGTCACTTCTGTTTGACGAGCGTGACGGCCTGCGCGATGCCGCCGCGCGTGCGCTTGACCGCCAGAGCTCTCAACACCACAACAAGTTTTGGTCTGCCGCGTCGACGAAGCTGCTTGTGTCGGGCATAGTGTTTCTTCTATCCCAAAAGAGCTTTGGGAGCGGCGGGCACGCCGACTGGCGCGTGACGTGCCTATACGTGCTAGCATCGCTCGCAGCCAGCGCGAACGACACCATGAAGATTGTGCTGCGACTCGTTGACAGCATGAAGGCAGTTGTTGCACTGCGTGCCACCGCGCTAAAGCTCTTGTTCGCTGTGTGGAAGCGCGAGTCTCGCGTCTATCCTCGCCTGGAAGCCATGCTTCTTGAGGACGAGCCGGAAGACAACGTCGACTATCACATTGTCAGAATGGCGACGCTCAAGGCTCTTTGCGTAAGGGACCCGGAGGCTGGGGTGGATTTCATCGCGCAGATCCAGGCGTGCTTGGAAGATCCGCTCGTCTCAGTCGCAGGTATGGCGTTGAACGCCATCGCGGCGCTCTGTCGCGGTGACTGCCTCGACTTTTACGCGGCCTTCAAGATCATCGCCCTGAAGACCCGCAAGAAGAAGATCTCGTGCGCGAGCGACCCGCACTTCCAGGAGAAGCTGTGCGTGTTCTACGCACTCGGTGCAACGAGCGAGATGGAGGATAACGCCAAGCAAGCGAGCAAGCTGTTGTCGCAGCTGTGGGAGTTTGCGGAGACGAGCGAGTATGCGTCTGTCCGTTGTGCAGCACTCACGTCGCTCAACGCTTTCCCATTGGACGCCATCGACTTGTTGGTTCCGACGGAGCCAGTGGTAAAGGCCGATGACGGCGATGAAGATGAGGAAGACGAATCTGACGAGGAAGAAGTAGAAGAGAATACCGCGCTGCTGCTACATATGCTCGCAACGGAGAAGGACGACGCGACGAGAGAGCAGGTGCAGTCGCTGGTAACGCGCGTCTTGGAACACGAGAGTCGCCGACACACTGCTGGGATCGGGCGCGGCCAGATGAAGAATTTCTCCTCGCTTGATCCTTCGCAGCAGCTGCAGTCCGTGTCTGCTGCAGCGACAAAAGAGCTGAGAAAGCGCCTGCCAATGCGCGAGGAGGCGATTAAGCTCTTGCATCCGAGCGAAGACGGTGTCGGCAGCTCGTTCGACTCGCTCGTTGGATTCCTGCTGGCGTATCGACCGCCAGTTGACGATGCTGGGTCGTTGGAGGCGCAGCGCAAGAGCGGCAAGCGAAAAGACCGATTGGTGCGACTCGCGGCGCAAAATGTCGAATCGTGCGAAAACGCCATGCGCTCCGTGCTTTCTCGAATGGGTGCGGTGTTGCCTTGGTCACTAGAGGACAGCGCCAGGGCTTCCGATTGCAACGTGTTGCTGTCCGTCTTGGCGCTACTCGAGGGCTTGCAAGCCTTCATGGCGACGTATGTCATGTGCCTTGAGGAGTTTGCGAACCTGAAGGTACCCGCGAGCGCCGAGGAAGGAGCGGCTTGCGCCTTTTTCGTGGACCTCGTCAAGGCGCAAATGGAGCAGCTACTGCACGGGACTGACGGTGCTGACGTAGCGGGGATGGTCGCGGCTGGCGCGCTGATCGGCCAGCTGTGCGAAGCGTCGAGTCCGCGTTCAGGCCGCCGCCGCTATTGGAGTGAAGCGAGCGTTCGCGCATACTTTGTGGAGGCACTCACGGCACAATGTCGCGCACTGCTGCAGGCGTTTGAAGAAAGGAAGGTGTTCCGATCGACTAAGCAGCGCTCGTCGCTAGTTGCGGCCATGCTCAGCGTCCAACTCGCGCTCGCGAACGTTCTGCCAGCGCGTAGAACAGCACTGGCCACCGAGAAGAACGCTAGCGACCACGAGTGGGTTTCTTCGCTGACTCAGCTATTGGCAGCTCCGATGGAGAAGGTGTTGAGGCCCTTGAGCAGTGACAAGGCCGTGCCCGCGATCCTGCGAGCAGTTGCCGTCTTGGGGATTAGCTGTGTTGGCTGTGTCCTCTCGAAGTCCGACACCAGTGAGCCCGTCAAGCCAGCCGCGCAACTCCTGCTCGCGACAGCACTCAGCTCGCTTGCGATCGATACGCCAGTACCAGCGATAGATGCGATCTTCGCGGTGCCGATCGACGGAAAGGCGAGTGAACGCGCTGTTGACCAAGTTGTCCGTGCGATTAACCATTCGGAGCCGAGCGAGCGCACTGACGACAACCTTGATGCGCTTTCGTGGGCGAGTCTCATTGGACTCGCGCAGTTGGCGCCGCACTTCGGCGCGCTGAAGGCGTTGCACTGGCTTCGCAATGTGCAGTCGGTGCTCATGGAGCTATGGGACAAAGCGGCGCCATCTTCGCCAACGGGCATCGTGGGCTTCGCGCTGGGTCCGGTGCTGTTGGAGAGCATCAGGTTCGGCCTTTCCTCGTCGTCAAAGCTGGATGCGTTCCTGTCCGTGTGCGAAGACCGCATGAAGGCTGCTGCGACGTCTTTGTCAGCCTCACAGCAGCTTGGAGCGGCAAGCGCGTTCATCGTGGTGCCGTACATGCTGTCGAGGATGACGGTGTATGCCGGCAGTGCTTCGATCCAAGAGCGCTTCTCGACGTTCCTCGACTGCACCCGCTCGGCGTTGGCCAGTTCGCGAGAGAGCGCGGCGAGTGACATCGTTCACGACCTCGTTCTCGTTGGTATCGCGAACTGCTTCAGCCATTCGCTTGGCGTGATGGTTGTGGACTCCAACGACGCATCTTCTTCTTCAACGTCGCGTTACAACAGCGGCGGCAGCGAAGTCGACGACGAGTTGTCGCTCGAGATGCCGTTTGATACTGACGCTGTGGCCCGTATTACGCAGTCGCTTCGCGATGAAATGCAGGGGAGTGAACGAGCGCTCGCAGTGTTTGGCGCCATCGCTCGCCAGTCTTCTGCGTTCCACGTTTCGCAAAAGAAGAAGGTGCTAGACGTTGAAATGCGCGCGCTGCCGGCGAACGGGCTGCTCTTCCGGTCCCTCGAGCTGTTGCGTCAGGCGTCACTGCCATCATCTTCGGAGTCGACCGGTGCGTCCAGTGCAAGAGAGCGCCAGCAGCAGGTCAACGCGCTCTTGGCTTGCCTCGCGACGGCCGGGCTGACCTTGCCGCTGTTCGACTATGCGCCGCTGGTGACGCGGCTGATGGCGCGCATGTGCTGCGCCAAGACGTCGGCGCTCTGCGTCCGCCTCGCAAGCACGCAGGGCAGTTGTGACTCGCTGTTGATCCACGAGTTTGCAACAAGCACCACCTTCCCAGTGACGCCAACCGCGCTCCGGGTAGAGATTCTCGCTGGTTTCCCGCGCGTAGCCGCCCGCATCCCGCCCGCGGTCCTTGTTGACGCTCTTGATGCCGTCTCGAACACGGTCTTCGAGTCGCACGAAGCGGGAGAAGATGCGACGGGTTCGAGTACATCTCGTGACCTGGAATCCCTCGTTGACTCATGGATTGGGGTGCTGAGCGCATTGGGGTCATCGCCATCTTCAATTTCAGACGAGACTCGAGAGCTGGTGGGCGAGAAAGTCCTTGGCGATTACCTCTGTCGCCTACCGCTCGAGCCTGCTGACCATCGACTCGCGCGTGAGTTCGCGTCTCGTGTCCTCGCGCCCTTGGACTGCCGAGACCGCGTGGCGGACGTGCTGCTGCAGTCCAAGAAGCCGCTGAAGTCGTCTGGTGACGCACGTCGGCACGAGCGCTGGACGTGGTGGCGCGACGGCACCCTCTTCACGGAGCTCATCCGGTCGACTGGTGGCGGCACCGGCGCCGGGCGGCTCACTCGTCGGGAGCTGGCGCTGCTCGTGCAGTGGCTGCTTCGCCACGACTTCCAGGAGTGGGCGGTGCACGCCGACGACGACTCGCGGCGAGCACTCGACCGCTTGATGGCTGTGATCGCGGAGTTGATGGCTGCGAACACCAAACACCAAGACGAGAGCGCCGTCTCGTCCTTGCTAGACGCGGTCGACGGGTACGCGCGCTCGCTGGCTGACTGTCGAGGCGGCAACGACACCGCGGCGCTCACAAAGGCCTCCGCGCTGTTTGAGTTGGTCGCGCGCGTCTGCTGCCTCTCGTGGCGCGAGTGCCTGTCGTTCGAGGAGTTCCTCCTCGCGACGCCCACCGACTCGAACGCCGACGCCAACTGGGTGACGCCTGCGCTTCGATTGATGCCGACGGCACTCTTGCGCTGCGGCGGAGCGAGCAAGCGGTGGCTGCCGCTGTACGAGCAGCTGTGGGCGGTCACCAAGCAGCAGCAACCGTCGCCAGCAAGCGCTGACGCCCACAGTGAGCTCGGAGCGCACGCCGCGACGCTGGAGCTGTGCTTCATCCGCGTGTGCGGGGCCGACCTCGTCGAGCTGCCGGTGGCGCTCAAGACGGACGTCGACCGCTGGTGGAGCTGCGTGTCTTCGTCGTAGACGACCAGGCCAGGCGAGAAACGCCAGCAATGCGGCCAACACACCGCCGGATGGATGCTATGCAATATATGAAATCGTGTTCACCCGTCTAGGATATGAAGCAACATGCAAAAGGAAAAACAAACCTGCAGATGGTGAGACTTTCCAACGAGTCCCGACACGTGCCCCCTTACTCGTGGTGCAACTGCTGCTGCTTGCTCGCGAACGAGTTGAAGATCTGCTCGAGCGTCGTCTGCGAGACGCTGTACTCGCGGATGGCAAGCCGCGACTTGGCGCGTTCGACCAGCTCGAACACGTTGGCGAGGCGCAGCGAGGACGACGAGGCGCCGGCCGTGTGGCCCTTGAGCTTGAACCAGCACGAGTCGTGCTTGCGCTCGAGCAGCTCCACGCCTGAGCCGTCCTGGCCGCCGAAGTGGTCACGCAGGAACGCCGCCACGCCCTCGAACTGCGACTCGGCGAGCCACCACTCGGCCAAGCTCTGCGCCGTCACGTACCCTTCCTGTCCGTCCTGCCGGTCGAGCTGACTCGCGAGCGCGTACCCCGTCGCGTGCGTCTTGACGATCTTGTCAACCCACGCCGCGTCTCCGAGCCGAGCGCACGCGTCTGCGAGTTGCTCCCGAGTCGAAAAGCGCGCGTCCAGAGCGTCGAAGTGAGAGAGCGCGAGCTGCTGGACGTCCGACGCCGGCGGCGGACGCAGCTTGGCGTCGAACATGAGCATGCCGTCGCCGAAGCGCGTCTTGAGGTGCTGGACGCTGCCGAGGCACTGCATCGCGCCGCCCACCATGATGCCGACGCGCGAGCACAGCGCCTCGCACTCCTCCATGCTGTGCGTCGTGAGCACGACTGTCGACTGCTTGCGCCGCGTCGACTGGCGCGCGATGACGTCCCACATGAAGCGCCTCGAGACGGGATCCATACCTGTCGACGGCTCATCCAAGAACAGGATCGGGGGCTCGCCCATGAGCGCGATCGCCACCGACAGCTTGCGCTTGTTGCCGCCGCTCAGACTACCCGCAAGGCGGTCCGCGAACTCGACGAGGCCGAGCTGTTCCATCTTAGCTTGCACCTCACTCTTGACGCGCGAGCGCGGGCTGATGGCCTTGATCTTGGCGAACAGCTCCAGGTGCTCCCGCACGGTCAGCAAGTCCATGAGCGCGTCGAACTGCGGGCAGTAGCCGATCTGGCGCCTGATCGCAAGCTGCTGCGTCGCAATGTCGAGCCCACCGGCGAGAGACGCGCTGCCCGAGGTCGGCGCGATGTCGCCCGTCAGCATCTTCATTGTCGTCGTCTTGCCGGCGCCGTTGATGCCCAAGAAGCCAAAGCACTCGCCACGCGGCAGCCCGAAGGTCAGCTTCTTGACGGCCACCGTCTTGCCTGACACCCCCTTGGCCTTATGGCGGTAGACCTTGCGGAGTCGGCGCAGCGCAATCACGTCGTTGCTTCCGGTCTCATGCTGGTACAGCACGCGCTCGGCTTCCACGGCGACGTCCTCGTCCATCTCCTCGTCCTCTTCGTCCTCATCTTCGTCCTTGGGGTTGGTACGGCTCCAACGGGGGAAGTACCGCTGCAGGAGCGTCGTCTTGATGCTCGGGAACGACAGCGCGTAATCCATGACGAACGCAAGCGCCGAGTACAGCACCGCGTCGAAGACCAGGTAGAGCAGCGGCCAGCCAGTGTTCTCGAGCGCGAACGGGTCGGTCGAGATCTCCTTGTCCACCTCGTACGCGAGGTGCGTGATCTCAATGATCGTGAGGTTCATGAGGCCGCGGCCGAGGCAGAAGATGGGCGAGAGCCGCCAGATGAACTGCAGCGCCTTGTCGGCCGTGTCGGTCGCGCCGCCCATCGCCTGCATGGAGAAGGACAGGATGAGCAGCGCCAGCCCGAGCACAAAGTTGATCATGATCATGTACGTCTGCGACGACGGCGGGTCGCGGAAGACGAACGACCAGAGGTATGCGTAAGGGCAAACGGCGAAGCCGAACGCGACGAAGAGCAAGATGACGGACGGGAAGGTCGAGTTGCCGCATGTGACGCACGAGCTTGCGCCGGTGAGCGCGCCAAGGTCGTAGAGCTGGAGCAGCGCGAGTCCGACGACGCACGGGATCACGTACACGGCCAAGTCGAAGGCGTAGTTGGAGAGCCAGAATGCGGGGATGCCCGCTCCGGCCACGAGCTGCTGGTGCTTGGCGTTCTTGTCGGGGTGACGCTCGCGCACAAGGTGCACGACGATCGACGCCGGGAAGTAGGCGAACGCGATCACGATGAACATGCAGGCCGAGAAGGACAGGTACGACGTGAAGAGCGCGCGCGCGTTGCGCGAGAGCGGCAGCGGGTAGTTGTTGACCTTCAGCGTGAGCGACGATGGCGTGATGGACTCGTCGTACTCGCTCATCATGAGTCTGTACAGCGACTCGTCCATCTTCACCTTGAAGACGGCTGCGGCGTGCGTGAGCGTCGTGTTGACCAGCAGATTGTACCCGAAGCGGCGGTTCTCGGAATCTGCGTGGATGAGATACCCGCCAAACTGGTCAGCGACCCCGTCCGTGAACGCTCGAGTGTGCACTGCCTGGCTCAGACGCAGTTGGTATCCAGTTGCGTCGCTCGCATTGATGCTTGGGGCGTCATACAGCACGCCAAACACCGTCGGCGAGTCAGTTGAATAGGCAGGCGAGCCGATCAGGTCGTAGCTGAGCTCAACAGTCTTCACATCGTTGCTGCTGTCCGTGAAAGCCAGCGAGCTCTCGCACCACCCGCTCGAGTCGCTGTCGAACTGGCAGTACGATGGCAGCAGCACGTTGCCCGTGTCTGTCTCCGACACCAGCTTGCCGAGGGTGAGCGGCATGGACGGGTCCGACTTGGTGATGTCGCCCACCTTGACGAGCGACAGACCGAGCACGAGCCAAGCGATAGGCAGCAGCAGACTCAGGATGAACATCTTCCGGTCGCGCTTGGCGATCCGCGCGCGCTTCTGGAGCATGGCGGCCCACTGCGTGAAGAAAATGCGTCCGTTTTGTTGCGCCGAAGGATCGTACGATGTGGCTGACGAGGTGTCGCTGGCCGCATCCGCCATGAGCACAAAGTCGTCACTGAACGCCGCCGCCGTCTTGGTTCCGCTACCGTCCATGATCATGGGCTGTCGCTGCCCGTGCTCCGATGTGGCCGCCGCAGCCTCGGCCACCTTGATGAACACTTCCTCCATCGTCGTGACCGAGATGCCGTACGAGCGCAGCGAAAGTTGGCTGAGGCTCGCGTCCAAGTCGCGGAACAGCGCCGGAAAGAGCGACGACGCGTCAAGCGGCAGCTGGAACGCAATCTCAGCCCCCACGTTGCTCAGCAGCTTGGCGGATGGGATGCGACGAGTGATAAAGTCGATCGCCTCCGTGCCGCTGTCCGCATCAACGTCATCGTCACCAGTCGTCTGCTTCTTCACCATGGTCAGGTTATACCCAACGCCGTAGCGGTTCTTGAGGTACAGCGCTGAGCCGCAGCACTGAAGCTCGCCTTCAGCCATGATGGCGATACGGTCGCCCAACACGTCAGCCTCGTCCATAAAGTGCGTCGTCAGCACCAACACGCGGTCCCGCCGGTTGTTGAGCAGCACTTCCCACATGCTACGGCGCGAGTACGGATCCATGCCCGAGGTCGGCTCGTCCAGGAACACGAGCGAGCTGTCTCCCAAGAGCGCGATGGCCACGGACAGTTTGCGCTTCATGCCTCCCGACAGCGCGCTTGCGACCGTGTCCCTCTTGTCGCTCAGCCCGACCTCTGTAATCTTGGCCTCGACTTCCGCCTTGAGCTCGTCGCCGCTGAACCCCTTGACGCGCGCGTAGAACTCGAGGTGGTCGCGGACGCTCAGTTCGGGGTACAAGACGTCGTGTTGGAAGCAAATACCCAGCGACTCGCGGATCGACGCAATGTCTTCGCGCAGCGACAGCCCGTGGATACTCGCGTCACCCGCCGTCGGGGCCGTGACACCCGTGAGCATCGAGATGAGCGTCGTCTTGCCCGCTCCATTGTGGCCAAGCAGACACGTGATCTGTCCGGCGTACATGGTCATGTGGAGTCCCTTGACGGCCTCCTTAATGCCTCCGGGAACGGGGAAAACCTTGCGCAAACCGTTTACGACGAGAGCGTCGCCACGCCGCTCTCGGTCCAGCAGATCGGCGCTCGCAGGCTCGATGTTCTCGTTGACGACCGGAAGCACGTACTCAACAGGGTCACGTGCAGCTTCCTCGGACCCGAACTCGTTTTCCGTGTTGATAAGCGGCCGATGAGGCGTGGTCACGTCCACCGCATTCTTCTTCCGGATAACGGGCTGGTTCCTCTTCCAGTATGACGGCTTGAGGGGGAAGTACCATTTCTCGGTCGTGCCGTACTCTTTCGGCACCACCTTCTCCAGGTACAGCCCGATGAGCGTGTACAAAACCGTGTCGATGGCGAAAAACACGAGCGCGGTCGCAAAGCGAAAGTTGTTGACGTTCGTGGTCAAGGAGACACCGACGTGCGACGTCTCGGCGTTGGAGAGGGACTGGACGCCAAACACGAGTCCGACCGGTGCAAGCAGACACGCCATCGCCTTGCTGGACTCCGGTGAATCGTCCGTGAAGGCGTTCGAGACCGCGTAGAGCACGAAGAAGCCGATGAAGCCGATGTACACGCCCGTGCGCGACTTGGAGAAGATGGAACTCACAAGGAAGCCGAATGCGAGCACCGTGAGGCTGAAGAGGAAGAAGAAGAGGAAGAGCAGCAGCACGGACGTGCTCGGGAACAGATTGATGCTCGCAGCAATCGTCTGCAGCACGGACCCGACCAGCAGGATCACGACGTACGTCACATACCACGATATGACGATACTCGAGTCGTTCACGCCCAGGATCTTCATGAGCTCCCGGGATCGCGTCTCTCGTTCCGAGATCAACCCAACAAGCACCTTGGACAGCGGATGCAGATACGCCAGCACAAAGAAGATGGGGAACACGTCGTCGATGGCGTCGTAGAACGACGACGACCGGAACGTGTTGATCGGGAATGGCGTTGTGAGCGCCCCGAGGATCGGTTGCGGAGCTTGAAGAAGTGGCTGGAGCAGCGCAGACCGCGTATCGCTGTCCAGCTGTGAGTTGATCACCGCCGACGCCGACAAAACGCTATCTCTATCGTCAGCGATCAGAGCGTTGTACAGACTGACGGCAAAGTTGGTGGCGGGGTCTTCGGCCGCGACTTGGAGCAGTCGGGTCTCGAGCTCGTCGCTCGTGATCGCCGTTGACGCGTTCACTTGGCACTGACCAGTGCTCGACTTCGTGGTGGCGTCCCAGTCGGGCAGGCAGTTAACGAACCGGGTGACGAGCGTCTGCAGCGTCAGGAAGCCGTTGGTCGTGTACTGCTGGTAGTCGATCGTCGTGAGCTTGCGGGTGTACGAGTTCCAGTGCGACGCGTCTTTCTGCCCGTTGGTGCGAGGCACGTAGCGCACGTCCTCATCGTTGCCCACGTACGTGCCGTTGAGTCGCAGTGAATACTCGATGGACGCGGGCGCGCCGATATTGGCCGCTTGGTCGTCGGGGAACTTGTCGAACACGATGGCGCCGAAGATGCGGGGCTTCTGCGCCGTCGTAGCGTAGTCCTTCGATGTGATGTAGTCCTCGAGCTCCTCCTCCGTGTCGTAGAACACGACGCTGTCCTCCAGCGACGGGATGACGAGCGTCGACGTGTTGGACATGGCCAGCGTGACGGTCGGGTACCACTGCTTGACCGTGTCGAAGAAGTAGCTGCGCGTGAAGGCTGAGTCGGGCGCGATCGCAAGCTTGAACGGCGACACGCGGCCCTCGCACTCGTCGGGCAGTGCGTACGGCGAGCTCTCGATGAGGCTGACCTTGCCCTGGGTGCCGAGCGCGGCCAGACACAAGGACCGGTTCTCGGACGTGAAGGTGTCCATGCGCCGCGCTTGCTGGTAGGACAGGTACCCGAGATGCAGCAGCAGTCCGGAGAGCGTGGTCTCGGGAACGGCGAGCAGCGGCGGCGACTCTACTGGCGTGGCAGCAACCTCGTAGTATGGGGCGATGAGCGACGTCCCGCCCGAGCTGAAGAGGTTGTAGGACGTGGTGCCGAGCGTGAAGCCCGCCGGCACCGTCTTGTCGTGGCTCGTGGTGCGGATCGCGTCCATGAGGATGATGAAGAGCACGGGCGTGATGACCTCCAGCAGCAGCGCGACCGGGTGCTTGCGCTTGAGCAGCCAGTTCTTGCGCAGCAGCGTCGGCACGAACCGCAAGTAGTTGGCCCGCGGCTTGCCGTCGCCGCTGTCTGTCGCGGCGGTGGACGGGGCCACCGATGATCGCGGGCGCTCGTCCATGTTGCTGTCGGTCACTTGACGTTCGTTGGTTGGTTGGACTTTCTCGAGTCGAAGTCTCTAGCTGCTTGCTGGTCACACTTGCTGGTCGTGCGGTCAATTGCGGAATGAGAGAAGTCGTGCGCCGGTCACTGGGCGCCCTGCGCGCGTGGACGCCCTCAGAGTCAAACGCGCGCGTGGCGATCACCAGGACATGAAGTTGGAGCGCGCATCTCTCCCCTCGCTGTTATATTTATATAGAAAACTGTATGCGATTTTTGTTTTGTGTTGCTTTTCAGCAGGCGCAGGCGAGCGAACCCATGTGCGTTTTTGCGAGACAGGCAACCGAGAATGTTGGTAGATCGCGTGGGGGTGAGACACTAAATCAGTACTGTACCCGGAATTGGAAGGTATCCATGTTTACGCACTCTCAAATCAGTGCACTTGCCAATTCTTCCATACAAAAAATGCTCCGATATACTGTATTACGTTATCGACACTGACATTGTGGATGCAGCGTCACTCACATAGGAGGAGCAAACGACATGGTGCTTTGCAACCCCCACTACACTCTACTGACTGTAAACACGACTATGCTGTGCGTAGGTGAAGTGTCAGACGACCCAAAGATCCACGCGAGATCGATCGCGCACGGATACAGTATAGGCGGAGCCCAACAGACTGCACGAGCGAAATCCAGCGGTCATGTCAAGGAGGCCATTCGACCTCCGTTCGAAGTGAAAGCCGCTCCGGTGCGCTGGCAATGCTGAGCATGTACACGGACCGTAGAGCGGCCACTTATGCAGTGAGCAAATCCACCATGGAACATTTGAAGTGGTTCATTCGCTCCTCCACCATGAAGGGGGGTAACACTAAATCAGTACAATTGGGTTCAACCTGTCCTCCGCGGATAGAAACAGGTGGACAGATCGCCAAGATGAAATATTGGATACTGACCTCGCCGTACGGTACAGTACTCGGTACCGGAACTATTATAAACTGTAGCATGGCTCCTCTCGCCCACTCGACCGACTATCGTATTGAACATAACAGTACCACACAGCACGAGGCAAGTGTGCACTACAGTACTGAACACTGCGGTCGGCTCTCTGCGAGTCACACGCCCCCGCAAGTCGCTCGCATTGCAACGCCTCTGATAACTTACGGGGGCGACCCCGACCGAGCGTAATCCGAGGCGCTGCTGGTCTGATTACCATCTTCTCGCGCGGACGGTCAGAAGGCGTCGAGATGACCCGGGCGGTTGTCCGTCGCGCAGATCGGTCGGGAGCTGCCGCATGATACATGCCGACGGTCGACGAGGACTGCAACGCCACTCGTCGAGACAACGAGGGGGCTGGACACGGCGTGTCGCAGCCCTGGTCGTCTAATAACTCGGTAACTTACAGTACGATTAGTCGACTGGGCGCACAGCCTTCAGTCGTCGCGATGTGGGTGCTGAGTCAAACACTTTGACCCGGTGGTGGCAATCACCTTTTTACGGTACTCCCTCAAACATTCTTGCCTGAATTTTCTGACGAAAGGACGCAACGAAAGCGGAACAGTGTACCGTTTGTGTGTACCACCTAAACTTGGGGCAATTGGGCACTTGTCCCGAATTTATACCTAAAACAAGTCAGCACTACCCTATTTGCGGGACGAGAAAGGGGGGAGGGCAACTCTCACCCCCAACATCGCGACTGTACTTTCCCGAGGATCCGCCGCGCGGCGACCACGTAGCAACGGGAACTCCCATAGCAAGCGAAGCGGACGGACGATGATCGGGTTCCCCTCGATGGCTGGCCACGGCGGCATGAGCGCCGGGTACCCGAGTGGGGGCGGAGGTGGTGTCAGCGGCCCGGGGGGCCCGGCGCCCCCGAACGCGCGCGGTGGGCCGGCGGGCGGCACCAACCCCAGCTACTTCACCGACAAGAAGAAGGGCGAGGTCAACGAGCTCAAGAACGTGAGTGGCTCGGCGATTATGGGGATGAATGAAAGGGGGGGAGCTCACACTGCGTGCTTGTGTGTGTATAGCTGCTGCGCGAGGTGACGGTGGAGAAGGACGTGAAGCGCAAGCGCGAGATCATCAAGAAGGTGATCGCGTACATGACGCTGGGCATCGACGTGTCGCGCCTGTTCAGCGAGATGGTGCTGTGCGTCGACACCAAGGACCTCATCTCCAAGAAGATGGTCTACCTGTACCTGACCAACTACGCCAACAAGAACTCGGAGCTCGCCATCATGTGCATCAACACGCTGCTCAACGACTGGTGCGTCTTGCCTTGAAGATGCATAACTCGTGCTTTTCACCCCGCCCCCACCTCACACTGTGCTGTTGTCCGCTCCCCCCAGCCGCAACGAGGACCCGATGGTGCGCGGGCTGGCGCTGCGCTCGCTGTGCTCGCTGCGCCTGGACTCGATCCTCGAGTACATCCACGACCCGCTGCAGGCGTCGCTCACGGACACGAGCGCGTACGTGCGCAAGACGGGCGTGATCGGCATCCTCAAGGTGCACTCGCTCAACCCGGAGCTGATCAAGGAGAGCGACATGATCGACACGCTGTACAACATGATCCGCGACCGCGACCCGCAGGTGGTCTCCAACTGCCTCGTCGCGCTGAACGAGATCATGGCCGACGAGGGCGGCATCGCCGTCAACCAGCAGATCGTCATGCACCTGCTGAGCCGCATCTCGGACTTTAACGAGTGGGGCCAGTGCAACATTCTCCAGATCGTGGCGCGCTACAAGCCCTCGAGCCCCGACGAGGTGTTTAACATCATGAACACGCTCGAGCAGTGCCTTCGCGTATCGAACAGCGCCGTCGTGCTCGGCACGGCCAAGTGCTTCTTCCACCTCACGGAGCGCATGGAGAACATCCAGGAACAGGTTTTCGAGCGCATGCGCCAGCCGCTGCTGACGCTCATGGCCGGCGGCTCGCACGAGATCAACTACTGCGTGCTGCACCACATCCTGCTCATGGTGGGCAAGAAGCCGCACATTTTCTCCCGCGACTACCGCCAGTTTTACAACCGCTACAACGAGCCGACGCACGTCAAGTACGTCAAGATTGACATTTTGTCGGCCGTTGCCGACGGATCCAACGTCGCCGACATCATTCAGGAGCTGAGCGAGTACGTGACGGACGTTGACCAGGAGCTCGCGCGCCGCTCCATCCGCGCCATTGCCGACATTGCGGTCAGCAACAACTTCGCGGCCATGGCGCAACAGCTCGTGGAAGGAGGCGGCCCGCAGGGGTACGGCGCGCCAGACACGTACAGCCAGTCGGCTGCATCGCAGATGATCTCTGCTATGCAGGACCAGATCGTTGACACGATGGTCGACTTCCTGGAAATGAATCTCGACTACGTGCGCGACGAAAGTCTGATCGTCATGAAGGACTTGCTGCGCAAGTACCCCGAGAAGCGCCACGACGTGCTGACGGTGCTGCCGCGCATCATCAGTCAGGTTGAGCAGCCGCAGGCCAAGGCTGCCGTCATTTGGATGCTCGGCGAGTTTGGCCAGGACCTGCGCCGTGCGCCCTACGTGCTCGAGAAGCTTATTGACGACTTTAGCGAGGAGACGTCGCCGGCCGTGTTGCTTGAGCTGCTAAGCGCCTCGCTCAAGCTGTTCTTCAAGAAGCCGCCTGAGATGCAGAGCATGCTTGGGCGCCTCTTGCAGGCGGCAATCAATGACTCGGACCAGCAGGACGTGCGTGACCGCGCGCTTTTGTACTATCGACTGCTGGAGCAGCAGCCGACGGAGCAGGCGGCGCAGATCGTCGCGCAGTTCAAGACAGACGAGGCCGTGTCGGTGTTTGCCGAGATGGTCGAGTCGGACCTGAAGGACAAGCTATTCCAGGAGTTCAACTCGCTCGCGATTGTGTACAACAAGCCGAGCGAGCTCTTCATTGCGCCCGAGTACATTATTGGCCCCACGGCGACGCTCGAGGGCGGAGACGACGTCGACGACGAAGAGGAAGGCGACGACGAGGAGCCCAATGGATACGGTGCGCCCCAGCAGCAGTACAACGCGCCTCCTCCTGGCTCTGGCGTGAACGCAGCGCCGCCGCAGCGTCAACGACCCGCGTCCGCCCCGGCCGCCGCCAGCGTTGACCTGTTGGATATGGACTTTGGCATGGGTGGTGGCTCGAATGGCATGGCGCCGCCCGCTGCCCCGCCCGCGTTCGGACTGGTGCCGAACCCGGCGATGGACGCCGGCACGTTCCAGACCAAGTGGACGACAAACCGCGTGGTGGGCAGCGTTGTGGTGCAGATGCCCCAGCTGCCGCCGCAGTCGGAGCTGAAGAAGGCGTTCGCGGCGGCGCACATCTTGACGATGGCGTCGGGTGACGTCGGCCCGCAGTACAAGTTCTTCTTCTACGCGCAGGACACCAAGGGCGGCGTGTACCTCGCCGAGACGCTCGTGGAGAAGGCGGACTGCACGCTGCGCGCGACGATCAAGGGCGAGGACGACTATGGCGGCGCGCAGCTGAGCGAGCTGATGAAGCGCGTGATCTTTGGGTGAACGCCGGCGATGAGGTAAACGACAACTCCCAGCTCCAAAGTGTCCGTTTTGCAGCCCGCGGCATTGGTCTGATAGCGGCGAACGCCCGTGGTGATGATGTCCTACAGGGACGGCCGTAGATGTAAAGAGGCGACGCGGTAAACATGCGCATGTATTCACGTGAACTACGTACGCATCCAGGTCTTGTCCTCTGGTTCTCTGATTGATGCTCCAGTATGTGACGTTTGGCTGGCGGTAAAGGACAGCGCGGATGGGACGCGGCGCGGAACCAACGGGGACATCTTGAGAGCGACAGGTACGAGACTGTTAATTCTCCATTCGGTATTATATCGGCAATGACGGATTCGATCGTGACCCAAGGCAGCATGGCGGACGCGATCGCCCGCGTCGAGGCCATCCTGGACCGCGTGTACTCGCCGTACATGCTCGTGACGGTCGCGCCGACCAGCGAGAGTTGCACGGTGGCTGCCCCGACTGAAGCGGTTTGGCGGCCGCGCGGCTTCTACAGCGACAAGCAGCGGCGCTACCTGTGGAGCGACGCGTTCGGCGTGTGCGACTTCTTGGCGCTCTACTACGCGACGGACCAGCACAAGTTCCTGCTGCAGGCTGAGGCGCTCGTGCGCGACGTGCATGCCGACCTCGGCTTCTTCCGCGGGTCCAGCACCAAGCGGCTGAGTCCGTTGGCGACGGAGGACGCGCCGCTGCTCGGTGGGCTGCGCATCGGCAAGCCGCAGGCCCACGAGGACGGCCAGTACTTCCACTATCTCACCAAGTGGATGTTCGCGCTCTACCGGCTGAGCGCCGCCACCGGGAGCGCGACGTATCTCGAGTGGGCGGTCCACCTTGCGACCGTCGCGCACCGCCACTTTGTGCTGCTGGACGCGAACGGAGCGCCCGTGCGGATGGTCTGGAAGCGGTCGGTCGACCTGGAGCGTGTGATGGTGAGTAGCGAAGGCAACCTCGACCCGTTCGACGGCCTCGTCACCTTCCGCCTGCTGCAGCGCGCGAAGATCAAGGCGAGTGGGCCAAATAGTCGGCCGGTGCTGGAGCGCGAGATCGCCGACATGCAGCGCCTGGTCGACAGGAAGGCGCTGACGCTCACGATGGGCGACGACGCCCTGGATCTGGGCCAGGCGGTTTGGCTCGCGAGCTGGTTCCCCGACGAGAAGTGGGCGCGGCGACTCACTTCTGTCGCGCTCGCGGGGCTCGAGCGACTCGCGCCGCGCATCTTCCCGACGTCTGCGCTGTCGGTCGGCGACGAGCTCCACACGGGGTATCGCCTCTTGTTCCGCGAGATGGGCGCTGCGCTCGGGCTGCAGGTGGCCGTCGTCATGAGCGCCAAGGACGGGGAAGCGGCGCTGAGGAGCGTGACCAAGGAGCAGCGCGAGCTGTGGGCCGCGCGCGTGCGGCGACTGCTCGAGCTCTGGCAGCACCGCATCTTCGACCGCGACCAGGACATTTCGCCGCTCATGTACGCGGCCGCGCTGCTGCCCGGCGTCTGGAGCGCGCAGTTTGAACCGTAGCGGGTGAGGATATGGAGCCGCGGGCGTTTGATTCGTACTTAATAGGCTGCTATCTGTTGTGAAACCAAGAGTACAAGACGAGCAGCTCCAACCAGTCCGCGTTGAAGTCATCCGCGCTCTACCCCTCTTCTTGTCGCGCTTATCACGCATCTGACTCGTTAAAAATCAAACGCCAAACTAGTTTAAGCCAATCAGAATCGATGGAAATTTGGCGGCAACGCTCCCCAGGAAGCGAGGGTCGAGGACGACGTTGGCGCCAAAAACCAGCGGCGGACGCGTCGACCGACTGGACGCCGTTCAAAATGCTCACTCCCGCATTTCGCGCCGCCCGCCCAGCGCTCCGCCGCCCGTCCGCCCTCGCCATGACGACCGCTACCACCGCCGAGCGCCCGCAGTCGCCGCTCAAGCGCTCGCGCTGCGACGACGCGCCGGTGCTGCGCGTCAAGAAGCTGAGCGAGCACGCCACCCTGCCCGTGCGCGGCTCCAAGCTCGCGGCGGGCTTCGACCTGGCCGCCGCCTACGACGCGGTGGTGCCCGCGGGCGGCAAGGCGCTCGTCAAGACGGACCTGTCCATCGCGCTGCCCTTCGGCACCTACGCGCGCGTCGGTACGTTCGCGGTGGTGCCATAGTGCCGGGTGATGATGACCGTACTGACTGATGTGATGTTGGATCAGCGCCGCGGTCGGGTCTGGCGCTCAAGAAGTTCATCGACACGGGCGCCGGCGTCATCGGTGAGCCGTCTCGCTGCTGTATCATGTCTCCCACCACCCGACTCAGCACTAACCAACCTCTTGGACGATGGGCAGACGCCGACTACCGCGGCAACGTGGGCGTAATCCTGTTCAACCACGCCACGGAGGACTTTGAAGGTGGCGACTCCACCATCTCTGCTTGCGCATCGTCGCAACCGACAGCACTAACGCGCCCTTTTTCCCCAACAGTCAAACGAGGAGACCGCATCGCGCAGCTCATCCTCGAAAAGATCGAGTACCCGGAGGTGCAGGAAGTGGACGAGATCGACGAGACGGAGCGCGGCGCCGGCGGCTTCGGCTCCACGGGCGTCGAGAACCCGCCGGCCAAGCGCTTCCAGTCCGCCGACGTGAAGGAGGCGCCCTCGTCGCCAAAGTCGCCGTCGTCCGCGTCGGCCGACTACGACTCGGCGTTCGCGGCGCTCGAGCGGCTGGCGGCGAGCGGCAGCATCAGCGACGAGAAGCGTCAAGCCGTCAAGAAGGCGCTCTTCTCGGCCTCCGACCGGCAGTTCAGCCTGCTCAACAAGGCGCTGACCGACTACCTGAGCGACGATGACGTCGCCAAGGTGGTCGAGTGGGTCGACGCGTTCCTGGACGCCAAGTGACGGCTTCAGAGGCTGGGAACCGCGCCCCGTGACTCGGGTGGGCGCTAGACCTTCGTTACAGTTTCTCTCTTGTCTGGGTTAGTCAAACGAGTGCGTGGAATAAATATATACCTCTTGCATCGACATGTGCGCTACGACCGCGAGCTTACAGCCGCGCCTTGGTTGGGTAGGCGTCGGCCAGCAAGTCCGCGAGCGCCGGCCGCTTCTCTGGCTGGCGCTGGAGCGTGCGCTCGACCAGCGCCACGCTCTTCTCTGACAACCCAAGCTCGCGCAGGTCCTCCACGACTTCTTCAACTGCGGCAAACGCGGTAGCAACACCGTTAGGTCCTGCGCAGTCCAGTTACCGGGCGGCATGTGATCATGGAACGTACGTGGTCGAGTGGCGACGCGAGGCTCCGGGTTTCCAGTCAGCATCGCGACCGCGAGCGCGCCGAGCGACCAAATGTCGGCCTTGGCATCGTAACTCACGTCTTCGCCCAGGAAGTAGCGCCGCACTTCTGGCGCCATGAACGCCAGCGTCCCGGCGGCGTGGTGCGTCAGCAGATCGCTCTCCAGACACGTCGACACGCCGAAATCCGCGATCTTGGCCACTCCGTCAGTCTGTTCGAACAGCGACAACGGACGGCACAATAGGCGTTAGCACCCACCCACACCATCAATCCAACGCCGTCGGTCGCTCCGTACGGTCATGAGCACGTTTCCGGGCTTCAGGTCGCGATGGACAATGCCGCGGTCGTGGATCTCCTTCAGCCCCGCGCACAGCTGGTGGAAGATCGAGTCGAACTTGTCCTCCACCACCGGTCCCTTTGACAATAGAGAACGCACGGCAGCAGCGTCAATGATAAGCTCCCAAGTAGAGTGCACGAGCACGACCGCATTGACGTACCTTGTCACGCAGCAGCTGCAGGAGGTCGCCGCCGTCGCAGTACTCCATCTCAATGTAGGCGAAGTGGCGGTGGCCGACCTCCTCGATAAAGTACTGGTGGATGTGCACGACGTGCGGGCTGCTGATGCGCGAGAGCAGGTTGATCTCGTTCACGGCCTCGGGCAGCTTGTCGCTCTCCTTGAGCACCGAGAGCTCGCCCTTGCGGTTGCGCACGAGCATGACCTCGGCAAAGTTGCCGACTCCGAGCGTGCGCACAAACGCAAACTTGAGCAGCTTCGACGGCGGCTTGAGGCCCTGCACGCGCTTCTCCCACCGCATCGCGCCGTTGGCCACGATCTCGTCCGTCGACGGCGCCAGGTGCTTGGCGATGTCGGCCACGTCGTCCAGCAGCAGCCGCGTCACGACCTCTGGCGGCGGCGACACCATTTCTTCCACGTCGCCCAGCGTCGTGCCGTTGCTCTTCCGAACGCCGTGCCAGCTCGTCACGGAGCTCCGGCGCGTCTTGCCCGCGGGGTAGAGTCGCCCGGCGACGAACGACAAGACGGCGATCACGCCACCGTGCTTCCAGGCCAGCCCGAGCCGCGACAGCGACGACGACAGCGCCTTCCCGCGCCCTGGTGTTCCGGACGCGGAGGACGCCGCCAGCGCTTCCGCCTGCGCCGTGAGCTCCGAGATGGACCGCGCGGGCGGCTCCTGCAGCCGGACGACGTGGTTGGTGAACACGACGGCCTTGACCGCGACCAGGTCGCTGCAGCGCACGCATTCCAGGTAGCACGTGCGCTCGTGCTCGACGTGCTGGATGGTGCGCGAGGACACGCAGCTCGCGCAGACGCCGTGGCCGCAGCAGAGCTGGACGCGCGGCGTCTGCCGCAGGCGCAGGCAGCGGCTGCAGTCGTACAGGTTGGACAGCGCGTTGGGTTCGATCTGGTACATCCTCGCGGCGCTCTGCGGCGGCCGAGGGAGCGTCGGGAGCGGCCGCGCGTCCACCGCGGGCCAGTTGAGGTTCGGCACGTACCCCCAGAGCGGGCGCGAGGGCTGGCCGCGGTTGATGAACGGCACGTGGTCCATCGGGTGGCCCGCGATCTTGACGGACGAGTAGACCAGCACATCGCGTTTCCGCGCGTCGAACGCGGGCGACGATCGCGCCGTGGGTGACGTCAAACGACGAGAAGAAGAAGAAGAGGACGTGAAGGCCGAGCCGAGCGCGCTGACGGCGCCCACGACCGCCGTCTTGATGGGCCCGCCCAGCTGCCGGCGCCAGTCCTCGTAGAACGGGCGCTTGTGGTCCAGCTCGTGCCCGCCGATCTTGGTCTCCACGAACCCGGGAGTCGGCCGGGCCGCGCGCGGGTCGTACGTGTGCATGTTGATCTGCGCGCCCGACGTCGCGAACCGCGGCGGCAGCGCCAGCATCGCGGCGGCGTCCTTC
Source organism: Phytopythium boreale (assembly GCA_023338115.1). Classification (NCBI taxonomy): domain Eukaryota; phylum Oomycota; class Peronosporomycetes; order Pythiales; family Pythiaceae; genus Phytopythium; species Phytopythium boreale. The sequence continues at coordinate 36,813 of JAADYG010000143.1, forward strand.
TCCGTCTTCTTCTTCGGGTTCCGGTCGCCCTCGGCCTCGTCCTCGCGTGGTCCGGCCGCCGCCTCGTCGAATAGACGCTCGGGGTCGCCCAGCGCGCGCTCCTCCTCCTCCTCCGAGTCCTCCTCGCGCGCCACGGCGCCGCGCCGCCGGCTCAGCGCGCGCTGCATGTTCGATGGCAAGTTTGATAGTGCTTAACTATGGAAATTCGCTTTACACCGCTTGGCGCGGCCTTTCTTGGGTTGAAAGCTTTCCGCGCGGGGCCCGTAGTTTACCGTTGTGTGGGGGGCTGTTGAGGTAAACTGCGGACGTGACGGCGCCGCGTTTCTGGCCGAGATGTGTACCGTCGGGATGGGGCGTTCGGTGGCACGAAGGGGAGAAATCGGTGGTAGTAGCCTTGATGCCGTTCAACAAAAATAGTGGGACGATATCAAAACACATCATTTATAGTATTACACAGGTAGTTCAAATGAGGACCCATGACCCCAAATCAACCTGGGACGTTATTTTGGGGACGACTGTCCCTTGAAGATTTGCGCCAGCGGCGGCCTGTGATTGGTGGATGCGCGCCCATCTGCTGCAATGCCGCGTACTGTCCACCTCATTAGTATTCGTTCAATACATTGCGCATGACTATTTTGGGTAGGACGGATATCAATGCGGAGAACGGTACTCGCCGCACGCGCGACGTCACCCAGTGACGCGTCGTGAATGCGTGGGCGCCCCGCGAAAGAAACGGCTCGGCTGTCAGTTCGGCTGGCGGCGGCCCCTGCCGTAGTTTTCGCGGGCAGGGCGCAGCAAAAGCGCTCACTTCATTTCGTACACCCGCCCGCCGCTTTATTATACGTTGCGGTATTGTCTGCAACCTTTGGGCGTGGTCGTTGCGATGGGAGGGGCGGGGCCGGCCGCAAAAGACTTCGCTCGTGGCGCTCGTCCGGCAGAAAAAAACCGAGGGGGATGGGGCCAAATGGCTCCTCCCTTGCTCCCATCCGACAAACAGGACCAATCAGCGAGCGCTATCCGTGTAGGGGTAGGGCGCATCACGTTCTCGTCGTCGTCGGTGACACTGGTGGAGCAGTCGCCCGCTCTGTTTGTCTTGGTTTCACTATGCCGTTGGTTGAAGCAAGATGCGAGGTTTCTTTCCCCCTTCCCTCGTTGTTTTTGAGTTTTTGATTTTTTTTTTTCTCAGAAGAGGGGGCGCCCTCTATTGCGGTGTACAGTATGTGTGAGTGCGAGGGACGGCCCTCCCACCCTCATCCAGCAACTCAACTTCGCCCTTCGATAAATCTGGGGATCCGCCATGCGGACTGGGTGGGCGGGCGTGTCTGTGTGTTTTTTGTATCGCCCGCACTTCCCAAAAAGCTTCTCGTCGCGTCCCCCACGTCGGGCTCAGTACTTCGTAGGGCGGATCCCCCACCGCGACCCGCGCCCCCCACCGCCTCCGTCCCCACCCCAGCGCCCTCCGCCACCCCTTTTCGGGTCCCGCGGCCGGCCGGATCAGCGAGCCCCGGGGCGTTCCGTGCATGACGGAGAGCTGCGCCCACGAGCCCCCGCCCCGCATCCACCCGCGCTAGACCCCCCGCGGTGCCTTATTTATCGTCGCACCGCCCTCCCCCCTCCGCTTCCCCCCAGTCCCCGATCGCCGGCGAATGGCGCGCGCGCCCAAGGGGAAAGCCGGAAAAGCCTCGGCCGCCGCGTCGTCGTCGCAGTCGCAGTCGCAGCTGGGCAAGCGGCGCAAGAAGAAGCCCGGGACGGCGTCGGAGCACCCGCCGCCGCCGGCCATGCGGCGCAGCGCGTCCGCGTCCTCGTCCGCGTCGTCGGGCGCGTCGAGCCCCAAGGGCGAGGGGCCGACCGCGACCGCGACTGCGACCGGGACCGGCTCGGGCGCCAGCACGCCATCCGCGCACGGCAAGGAGTGCGAGCAGTGCGGCAACTGCGTGGTGCTGGACGGCGTGGCGGCCGCGCGCGCGTGGCCCTCGGGCAAGAAGGCGGGCGCGTCGACCGGCTGCCAGATCTGCGACTTCGTGGCCTTCCGCAAGGCCCAGCGGCCCTGCGTGCACTGCGCGCGCGCGGGCTGCGACCACTTCTGCGACTGGTGCGGCCACGGCTTCCACGCCAAGTGCGCCAAGCTGCGCGACGAGAACGTGGGCAACCCGGACGGCTTCTGCTGCCGCAAGTGCGAGGCCGAGCAGGAGAACCCTGGCGACACGTCGGCCAGCGAGGACGACGGCGAGGAGGACGAGCTGGGCGCACGCTGCGGCTCGTGCCGCCTGCCGTTCAACGGCGCGGCGCCCGTGGCCAAGGCCCCGGATGTCGCCGTGAGCCCCTCGGGCTTCCGCGTCAACCAGTCGGTGCTCGTGGACAACGAGGACATGCTGTACAACGCGGTCATCACGGCCGTGGACGCCAAGAGCGAGCGCATCAAGATCCACTTCATCCGCTGGAGCAAGTCGTTCGACGACTGGTACGCCATGGACGACGAGCGCATCAACGAGAGCCTCGCGTGCGACTGCTGCAACCAGTGGTTCCACATCGGCTGCCTGCCGCCCATCAAGAGCTCGGGCCGCTGGAAGGAGTCCACTTACGTCTGCCCCACGTGCATCGAGGACGCGCGCGCCTTCCACAACGGCAGCCGCGCGGTGCTCAAGGCCAAGGCCGCCTACATCTCCACGAGCCTCGCGATCGCCAACAGCAGCACCAGTAAGACCGCGCGCAAGGCGGCGGCCGCAACAGACGACGCGCCGACCGACGCAGCCGCCGCGACAAAGGCGGCGGCCAGCAAGTCCAAGAAGCGGCCCGACCGCGACGAGGACGGCGCCTCGAAAGCGACGGACGACAAGGCGGCGGCCAAGGCGGCGACGTCGGCGCCCGCCGCGAACAAGAGGAAGCGCAAGCTCTCGGAGGCGTCGGCGAGCGGGTCCCCGCTGAAGAGGAAGGAGAGCGCGCCCGTCCCGACCAAGCGCGCGTCGTCCTCGTCTCCGCCGCCGCCTGTGGTGGTGGATACCAGCGAAGCGGACCAGGCTGCGCCCACGGCACCTGCGGACGCGGATGCGACTGCTGCTGCGCTGTCGGACGCTGCGACGGAGCCAACGCCGAAGGAAAAGCCCGCGGCGGGAGACAGGAATAGCGCGACGAACGCGGCGCCAGCAGCAGCGAAAGACGCGCCAGCGCCATTGCCGCACGCCGCTGACAACGCCACCGCAAGCGGCGCCGCTCCCGACCACGAGGCGCAGGCGTCGCTCGAGCCGGCGGCCGGGAAAACGCCCACGGAAGCGCACAGCTCCCCGTCCAAGCATGTCGAGGACAAACCCTCGAGCACGTCGAGCAAGACGCCGGCGACTGCGTCTCCTCCCTCGACGGTCGCGGTCACGAGCAACGAGCAGACACCTGCGAAGCGGGAGGACGCCAGCTCCTCCTCCGCCAATACGACGGAAGAAACGCACCGGAGGAGAGGGTCGGGGCACTCCATGTCGTCCCTGCTGAACAGCCCCGCGCCGGAGGAGGAGCGTCCGCAGGCGCCGTTCAAGCCGACCATCACGTCGCTGCCCATGATCATCCCGCACCGGCCGTCACACGAAACCATCAAGATGATGGTCGCGGCGTCGCTGCCCCCGCCCGCTGGCCGCGACCTGCCGGTCAAGGTGGAGCGGGACCTGTTCCCCCCGGCGCCGCGCGGCAAGAGCCCCGCCAAGAAGGAGCCGGCGGCCAGGAGTCGCGCGAGCAAGAAGAACGCGCGCGGGTCGCTGAGCGCGTTCGACATCTTGCGAGAAGTCGCGACGCAGTCTATGAGCGGCGACATCACGGACGCCCCGCCCGCCGCCGCCAAGCCCAAGCGCGAGCGCCCAGCGCCTGCGCAGGCCGAGGCCGCGGGCGCCAAGCGCGTCAAGATGGACGCGGCAACGAGCACGTCGTCTCCAGCGCAGGCGCCGGCCCCGGCGCCCGGCAGCGACGCGGACCGACTGGCGCACGCGACGCGCGAGCGCGTGCAGATGAACTCGTTCGTGGACCTGCACTTCAACATCCGCAAGGAGATGTACCTGCGCTTCTGCCGGCTGGAGGAGGAGGGGCTGCTGACGCGGGACACGGCGCACCTGCTGCGCGCGCTCATCTACCCGACGTCCGACAAGTTCCAGGACCTCAAGTTCGTGTACCTCGTGAACAAGGACCTGCCATCGGACCAGCTGACCAAGCGGCTGCTGGAGGTCGTGCCCCTCACGGCCGGCGGCAAAGGCCCCGCCGCGCTGGCCGCGTCGCTGCTGCCGCCCCCGCCGCCGCCCGGCCACCTCTCGCACAGCCACCCGCGCGTGGCGGGGCCGCCGCTGTCGTCCATGGCGCTGTTCTCGGCGGGCGTCAGCCGCAACGTGTCGCCCGCCGGCACGCCGCGGATGGGGCTGCTGCCGCACGGCGCCTCGCTGACCGACCGGCTGGCCGAGAGCGCGATCCGCTCGCCGCTGCGCTCGACGGTCGTGAGCGGCCCGGCGCCGATCCCTGGCAGCATCAAGTCGGACGCGAGCAAGGAGTCGCGCGCGGGCGTGAACGCGAACGCGAACGCGAACGCGAACGCGAACGCGGCCCGCAAGCGGTCGGACATCCTCATGATGGAGCGGCAGGCGCAGGTGCGAGCGCCGCCCACCTCTGTACCAAACCAAGCACGCGCCGGCGCGCAATTAATATCCCGGTGAAAGGTGACACGAAGTCACTTGAAGTATCCTAGCAGGCAGTAGGAGTAGGAAGTAGGTTGGGTTTTGGACGAGGACACACTAAGGTGGGGGAGCCTGTAGATTTAGGAGGAACCGATGCGCACTATGCTCCCCCAACACACACACACACACACACAACGCGAACGAATGTATTCCATGAACGTCGCCCGCTGCTCCATGGTCTTTTGCCACTGCTAGCCACGACAAGGCGCATAATGCGGCGATGCTTGTCAATGACAAGTTGTCATCACGCCTTTGGCGTCGCAATATCCTAGTTTAAAGTCAATAACCTTGTTTTGAACTTAAAAATGGAAATATATCCTGAAATAAACTTTAGACAAGGATATTGTAACTCTCCAGGCGGTGTAGTGTGATCCGTGTAACCCATTGCGTCATTGCACACTGCGCGAGCATGACGCCGCGCTCGAGGCTGCCGGTGTCGGTGATCGCGGCATGCTCGCTGAACCGCGTGATCGGGAAGGCGGGGCGGCTGCCGTGGGATCTGCCGGCGGACTGGGCGTTTTTCTGCGCGGCGACGCGGCGGCAGGTGCTCGTGGTCGGGCGCAAGTCGTTCCAGGAGTTCGACGGCCCGATCCCCAGCCGGTTCACCATTGTCGTCTCCCGGTCCTCGTCGGCGCAGCTCGAGCGCGCTGCACGCGAGCGGTGGCCTGACCTCCGCGTTGCCCGCAGTCTCAGCGACGCGGTCGCGCTCGCTAATGCGGACCCGCTGTACCGCCAGTGCAGTCGCGTGTTCGTCGGCGGCGGGCAGCAGCTGTACGAGGAGGCCATGACGTGCGACGCCGTCGAGTCCTGCTACGTCTCGCGCGTGCACCAATGGGTCGACGGCGGCGACGCTTTCTTCCCCATGTGGACGCGGCACTTCCCAGCGCTCGAGTACTGCGCCACCGCGACCAGCGCCACGGCTTCCCCAAGGTACGCACAGACACGCTTGTCGTCGCCCATGCAGGATCATTCCTTGGGTTAACAAGACGTCCTCTCAGTGTGAGCTTTCAGGTCTGGTCGAGGCGAGCGTAACCCACTGGACCCCGTACCGGATGTTGCGCAATATTGAACGCTAGCATAATAAAATATCGTTGTCGTGCATATTATTGCCAACTACAGTAGTTGGGTTTACGCTTTCCGACTGAACTTGGAAGGTCATTCGCGAAATTCCAATGGTGACGACGACAGCAGGAAGTGGCGGCGCCGTGGCGGCGGATGCGGCGACGCCGGCGCCCCGCGCGGCCAAGACGGCGCTCGACGTGTATAAGCAGAGCTTCCGCGAGTACCTGGTGCGTTGCGTCGGGTCGAACGCGCCGTTTCTAGCGTCCACAAGGGCGCTTTCCTGTCGCCACTAGTCACTGACGCTTCATCGTAACCGAACAGCGCGAGACGCAGGCGGTGGCGACCGACGAGGAGCTGGACGCGCTCATGGCGCTGCTTCACGCGCCGCTGCCCGTGTCCTTTCGCCTGAACCTGCACCGCCCGGACGCCGAGCGCCTCAAGCAGGCGCTCGCGACGACGCTGCAGTTCCCGCCCGACACGCACTTCCACGACGCCATCGCCGTCAACCCGCCGTCGTAAGCCCTTCGTACCAGCGTACTATAGCACCAATAGGGAGCGCCCAATTGACGACGGTGATAAACACGCAGGCCCATCCCGTGGTACCCGCTGGCCGACGTCGCGTGGCAGATGGACTGCGGCCGCGTCGCGCTCTCCAAGACGGGCAAGTCATATACCGTGCCTTCTTTCTAGTCATTATACTAACCGCACCGATGCCCTCGTGTGGTCCCATCCAGCGCCCAAGCACGAGGCCGTCAAGAAGTTCCACGCGTGGCTGCTGGAGCACACGGAGCGCGGCAACATCGACCGGCAGGAGGCCGTGAGCATGCTGCCCGTGCTCTTCCTGGACGTGCGTCCGGGCGACCGCGTGCTCGACATGTGCGCGTCCCCGGGCTCCAAGACGACCCAGGCGCTCGACCTGCTGTTGTACGCGGCGTCGCCGGCCGCGGCCGCGTCCACCGCGTCGCAGGGCGGGCTGGTGGTCGCCAACGACCTCGACAAGAGCCGCGCGTATATGCTGGTGCACCGCCTCACGCGCAACACGCTGCGCCATGCCGTCGTCACGTGCGGACCCGGCGACGCCTTCCCGGGCCTTTACACGCCCGGGACCGACTCGGAGACGCCGCAGCTGCTCACCACCAACGCGTTCGACCGCGTGCTGTGCGACGTGCCTTGCAGCGGCGACGGCACGCTGCGCAAGAACCAGGCGCTGTGGAAGGAGTGGCACATTGGCCAGGGACTCACGCTGCACGCGACGCAGCTGGCGCTCGCGCTGCGCGGTGCGGCGCTGCTGCGCGTGGGCGGCGTCATGGTCTACTCGACGTGCTCGTTCAACCCGGTGGAGAATGAGGCGGTGGTCGCGGAGCTGCTGCGTCGCGGCGCCGGCGCGCTCGAGCTCCTCGACGTCTCGCAGCGCCTCGAGCCGCTCGTCACGCGCGAGGGACGGACCAAGTGGAAGCTCGGGTGGCGCTCCAAGTCCAAGTCGACCCACAAGGGCCACTTGTTCCGGCGTGGCAAGGCAGAAAGCGACGACAAGACCGAGTCGGACGGGAAGGAGCAGCAGCAGGAGATGCTGCACGACTGGTTCGAACAGTACAAGCAGGTGCCGGCCGAGCTCCGCGGCAGTCGCGTGCTGCGGTCCATGTTCCCGCCCGCCGAGTCGAGCGAGATCGCCTCCTCGCTCAGGAAGACACTGCGGCTGATCCCGATCGACCAGAACTCGGGCGGCTTCTTCGTCGCCGTGATGCGGAAGGTGAGCGACCTGCCTGGGGAGAACCAGACGGGACTACCGGCCATGCCCGAGGACGACCAGGTGCCGCCGCCGGCCGACTACGTGTGCAAGCTGTGCAAGTCCTCGGGCCACTTCCTCAAGAACTGCGCGCTGTACGTCCCCGAGGACGAGTTCGCGGCCGCGAACCCGCCCAAGCCCAAGAAGCAGCGCGTCGAGAGCAGCGAGGGCGGCGAGAAGAAGCAGAAGAAGGGCAAGAAGGAGAAGAAGCGCGAGACGCTGTACCGACCCGTCGGCGACGACGTCTGGCGCCTCGTCCACGAGTTCTACGGCATCAACGACGACTCCATCAAGGTGGGACGAGAATGCATCGATTGGTGTCTCGTATGATTATAACGCTTCACTGATGCTTGCTCTGGGTTCTCACATCGTCCAGGAACGCCTGTGGTGCCGCTCGGACACGGCTGTGAACGTCAACTACGTGGACCGCGCCATTAGCGACGCCTGCCTCGGTGGCGACGCGCTCGACGTACGGTACCAATGCGATCTGCCTCACCAAATGACACCGTTGTAACCGTGTTCTATGCTGTCAACAGATCGTCAACACGGGTCTCAAAGTGTTCTCCAAGGTGTCCGAGAAGGGCGAGACGTTCTACCGCCCGTCCGAGGAGGCGCTCGGGTTCATTGATCGCTTCTTCACTTGGCGCGTCGTGTCGATGCCCGCGGCCGATCTCTCCACGCTGCTGGACGCGACGCAGCACGTCCCGTTCGCGTCTCTTTCTGTCAGCGGTGCCACTGGCGACAACGCGCTCGCGGCGCTACCGGTCGGCCCGGCGGTCGCGGCGCTGGCCTCGGACCGGTCCGTATGCTTCAACGTGTGGATCGGCAAGGGCGCGATCCTGCCGCGCGTGTCCAAGACCATGCGCGCCGAGGTCCGCGACGCGCTGGCCGCTGCCGCGTCCGCTAGTAGCGGTAGATGAGCTGCGCCGCGCCAGTCGAGCGCGCGTGCGCATCGATCGTAGCAGGAAATAGAACGAGTCGCGCTTGCCCGCCAGGAGCTTCTCTTCCTCGTCGTCCTCCCCGTCGTGCTCGTTGTCACCGACCTCATCTGCGTCTGGCAGCTGGCCTACTGCTGCTGCTGGGTTCTTCACCGCTGACGCTGTCGTCTTGGCCAGTGGCGGGCCGGACGTGAGGATGTTGGTCAGCACGTGCATGTAGTCGCTCTTGGGCACGCCCACGAGTCGGCTCTGGTTGTTCTCGACCCATGACCCGAGCACGAACAGCGCCAGCGCTACCAGCAGCACCACGACCGCCGTGCTGGGTCGCTCACGACACGTCAGCGTCAGCCTCTAGTATATACACTCACGAGCTCATAAGAGGAGTTATCCACTCACTTGTAGTCGCGCGAAAGCCGCCGCGCCTTGACGACGGCGTGGCCGTGGTTGCCCGCCAGCACGCCCGCCAAGCCCGTGAGCCAGCTCCCGACCACCTGCGAGACGAAGCGCGTGCCCAGTAGCACTCTCGTCGCTGCGATGAACAGCAGGAGCGTGGCGAACGCGGCCTGCGCGACCAGCGTGCGCGCGTTGAGCAGCGTCGGGAGCAGTACGACGACCGCCATGTGACAGTCGACGCACGGGAAGCCGCGCGTATCGTCGTCAGCGCTGGCTCGCTCTCGCAGGCGGCGGATCTCGGGGCTCACGTCCACAGGTCTGGGCGCCGCGACCAGCCACTGGAGAGCGAGCACCACGAGCAGGTTGCCGACGCCGGTCCAGAAGAACGGCCAGCCGAACTCGGGCACCATCACGACGAACGTGCACCTGCCGGGTGGTTCGGAAGGGACAAAGTGTTAGGTTGCGACGGGTATGTCGATCACACAGAGAAAGCGAAGCGTACCAAACGGCGAGCGACACGTCCTGCGTGCGGTAGCGCGACGTGGCGGCCAGTACGAGGCGCCGCACCCGCGGATGCTCCTGTGTCGTGGTGGATCGATCGGCTCATCAGACAATCATCGACAGTACCTGCGTCAAACCCTCCATTGCTCCGGTTTACCGCGCGCGCTCGCACTAACGAAGCGACGAACTCGAGGTCCCACTGCAGCAGCGGGTGGAGACCCTCGACTGCAGGCTCTGGCTGCGCCGGTCCAGCCGTGGCGGTGGGTTGGAGGCGGCGCATTCCGCAGTCGGAGCGTGAGCCTGGAGCGATCAATGGGTCGGCTTCCGATGTTGTCGATCTTGAAGCGTCGCGGTGTCGAGGAAGTACTGGTACCGTGGTCCCCAGAAGACATTGACCTATTAGGCGCTCGAAAGCGGCACAGAGACGTGATACAGTACAGCATGTTGAAGAAATATATGCCCCCACAGAAACGATAAGTGAGCCCGCTTCCGACTCCAACTCGCGGCGCGCGTTTACGCAACTAGTTCGATTGGACGATCGAAAACGGGTCGGGTCGGATGGTCCTTGAATGTGGGTCATCAAGTGTATCCATTGGCCCGCCAAGTGAAGAGTGCAACATTATAACACAAATCAATACTCTTGTTGTTTTCGATGAAAAAGGTATTCAACTCCAGATCACATTGCATTGCATTGTATTATCTTCTTGAATCTTACGGGTCAAACCACGTTTGAGCCTCTAAACGGGTCGAATGCCCAAACCCACCCGTAGAGTTCAGACCAAGAATGCCCCACCCGAGCAAGAGTGTCGAGATGATCAAGAGCTCAGGCCAGAGTGACACTGGTGCGCCGTGCATCATCAATTCCTCGCACTTGACAACGGACGACGGTCGACCTCGGTGATACCAGCAATGGCGACGATGGCGGAGACTGCGGACGCGCCCGCGGTCGGCGCCGATGACCGGTATGTGACGTGCGGTACCCATGCCTGTGTGCGCACCTGCGACCTTGGCTGCTGACTCGTGTGACCTGTCCCTTGCCTCGCCGTCCTATTGACGAACGCAAGGCTGGACGTGCCGGGCGTGATCGGAGAGCACCTGCTGATGGGGTCGGTGCAGCACGCGCTGGACGAGAGCCTGCTCAAGCATCTGAAGGTGAGCGTGCTGCTGGACGCCGAGAACCCGCGCAAGCGCGCGGCGCACGCGGAGATCGCGCCGGATCCGACCATCGAAGCGGCGCGCGTGGACCTCGACTATTACAGCAGCAAGGACGATGCCAGCAGCGACGACGGCGGGCTCGACGCGTTCCGCAAGGTCATCGCGACGGCCAACGAGGTCATCCGCCGCGCGTACGCCGAGCGCAAGACCGTGTTTGTCTTCTGCACGCACGGCAACAACGAAAGCGCGGTCGTGTGCATGGCCTACCTCATGGTGGTCGAGCAGTGGCCGCTCGAGCGATGCTACCGCCACGTTCTCCAGAAGCGCCCCGCTAGTGCTCCTCGCAAGGCCTACATTGACAAGGTCAGTTGGTCATCGCTCCCATGTCATTCACGTACTCTGACCACCACGCTGACGAGTGTACTCGTCCGAATGCGACAGCTGCGCGCGTTGGAGCGTGAGGTGCATGGTCGCGTGACGCTGCGCTCCGACCAAGTCGGCCCCAGTATGATGGACCTCATGCGGGGACTGCAGGGCCAGACGCAGACCGTGGCTGACGACGCCGATGAGCGCAGCAGCCAGATCACAGAGGGCGGCTCGTCGACGCTCGAACGCGCTAGCATAATGTCTAACGTGTCGGTCACGACGGGGCTTCACAACGGAAGCTCACTTCGGGAAACCATGGTGATCGCGGAGCGCGAGGAGGAGGCGGATGACGAAAACAACAGCTCAACCAAGGCGCGCGACATGCTGCATCACCCGCATTTGCACGGCGGCTCGCATCGCAGGAAGCGGAACCGCGACCAGAAGGGAAACTGCGTCATCAGCTAGCGTGGAAGAAGTGGTTGCGACTGGACACCTTCAGCTTGTGCGTGACTGCGCTGGCGGGGCTTGGGGGATGGAGGGTTGCGAATATCATTATCTAAGTAAGATCTGGAATGCAAATGGAGACAACACGTCACCTTTCTGCTGGATTTTGTGAGATTTTGTCGCGTCAGGGTCCGAACATCCGCTGAAGGATGCAGAGATTGGGTCGACGGTGCTCGGACGGCGGCTTGTCCCCTAGAGTCAAGACCAGGCATCGCGGTCAGAGACCAGCTTATGCCGTGGACAAGAACCCGAGTAACGTACTCGAGCGATGCGAGCGCTTGCGACGCTTTCTCTTTCTGGCGGCAGCTTCCGTTGAACCAGCAGCGCTGTCACTTGTTGGCGAGTCGAGCGTCCACGTGTTTTTGATCGGCTTGGCCTTCCTAATGGACCTGGGCAGCGGCGCTACGCTGTCTCGAGCTTCTGAACATGTTGGAGCAGCGCCACTCGGAGTAGAGACGCCGCGTTCCTGAAGACGCCCCAACGAAGACGGTTACGGCAGTCTAAAGTATACACTGCGGACGTTCATGCTCACCTTGTGCGGCCCTGGCTTCTCGCTCGCTGGGTCACCAGGAGAATATCCCATGCCGCCACTGTCGACGTTCGGAGCGCGGTTCTCTTGGTCGTCCAAAGGTTCGTACGTCAAGTACCTCTCCTTCTCCCAGCAACTTTCCCTGTTATCAGTCGTCGATAGCTCCCCGTCGCTGTAAAACGCGCTAAAGTCGAGCTGCTTGGTGATGCCGACGAGGCTGGACGCCAGCTCGTCGCCCTTCATCTCCTCTTCCTCCTCGGCGTACACGAAAGCTCGTCGCTCGCGCCACCCGCTCGCCTTCTCACACCGCCGACTTCCAGCTAACGCGTGGTTTTGCGGCGCCAAGAGCCTGGCTGTGTGCTCTCGGACAGGAGATCCGTCACTTAGCCTGGTACTAGCAGCAGCAGGCTCGACCCTCGCCCCCAGGCGCTTTGGGTTTGGCCGCGCTCTCAGCGCAAGGTTCCCGCCGCGCGTGCGAACGCTTGTCGGCTGGCGAAGGCCACCGCGACGAGGAAGACGCGCGCTGAGCAACAGACAGAAGCAAACAACCGCCCGCGTCAAGCATTATTAGAATAGCGGCGCCCCACGCGGACGGAGGGCGATGAGTACCTGCGTGGTAGTGACCGCGCCATTTCCGAGAAAGGACGCGCGCGGTTGTGTGTTGCTGCTTCATCGCTTGAAGTTTCCTTTGTCAGTTGAGGGTGATCCCAGTTGCCAAATCAAGGGGATACCGGTATTGTACTAACCACAAACGGTAAGTGGCTTGTGTATCGTACTTGGTTGCGTTAGTGGATAACCATATGCCGGTGGCGCGCTGCACGTGGCGTTTGTGACGTGGTGTTTTGCTGGGGCGACCCGGCACTGCAAAGCGGGGGTCACGCGCCGCCTCCGCCCTGTTCTACTCTCCATTGACACGCCACGCGTCAGCAGCCAGGTGGGCAAGTTAGAGATGCCGTCTCCTACCCTCTCGATTGCGTTGTACTGTAGGCGCTGAGATGCGTCGCTCTGCCACAAGGACGGCCACCCAGAGCTGTGCAGCGTGCCGGTCGGCCAGTGGAGAACATTTGCTTCTCGTGTCTCACTGTGAGGGCAAGCAAACCCCCAAGCGGATTGCGGTGCAGTCCCGTGACTACGATACACCGGTTAATACCACGAACTTGGCTGTTCAGTTGCGCCGGTGGCACGATTAACTCTAGCCAGACTAACCAACTAACCATCCACACCCTGATCGGCGGTCACTCAGCTTGATCAGTGATATGGCCACCCGCAGCTGCGCACGCCAAGGGAGAAACGGGGCTCGGAATGCAAGCGACCAGCGTTAAAGCACGAGCTCGCGATAGGCTCGGCACGGGTCTCGGTGGTCTGTCCATCTTCCCCGCATCAACAACGGAACGTGTGGTGATTATTCAATCTGACAGGTTAATTTGCTAGTGATTGTCGCTGATGAAGCGCATCAACGTCTGCTTCGTATGCGTTCTCACAGGTAGTTGAAGCCGCGTCTCTCAACATCGAGATCATGAGCAGTCGTCTTCCAGGACTCGAACGCTCTCACTCCGTCGTGTACACACAACAGCCAAGCGGCTCATGCTCTCTCCCCAGCGGTCGCTTGTGTATTACATACGCGCACCGCTTGCTCTCTGCACGTACGCCCTCTCGCTCATCGATCGCGTTGCTCTCACCACGGAGGAGATGCCGAATGCGTCATGATACTGTATCGGATACCTGCACAGCACGCGCTAGTCGCGGACGCATCGGCGCGCTCATGGTCTCATTCTTCGTCTCTCCGGGTCGAGCCGAGCCCGCGCCGCAGTATCACCCACCTCAGCACTCCGCCGGTGTATCTCACGCTTTAAATTACTCGCCATGCCAGTCGGGAATCACGCGCCCGGCACGGGCTCCAACAAGATCGACCTCGCGGCGGCCACCCGCCTGTCGTACCTTAGCGCCGCGTCTCAACCGGCCAAGGAGCTGGAGGAAGGCGGGTTCCAGAGCGTCAAGACGCCTCTGGGCGACGACGTGGCCGAGGGTGGTGCTCTCCGTGCCGGTGGCGTGCCGGTGCCCACCAGTCGCGACAGCATCGGCTTGCTCTTCCAGTATGCTGCCGTCGGTGTCGTGTACGGTATGTTACCGTCGACGGTCTACCCAGTCCTGCAGAACTACCTCAACTGCAGCGGCGCCCAGGTGACGACCGCCAGCACGCTCGTGACGCTCCCGTGGAGCTTCAAGGTCTTCTACGGCATCCTGTCTGACTGCTTTCCCATCGGAGGCTACCGTCGCCGCCCATACATGCTCATCGGGTGGACGATCTGTATTGCCATGCTGCTGGTCATGGCGTGCCTGCCGATTGGAGAGCCGTACTTCACGGTCTCGTCCGACCGCGACCTGGACCCGTCCGACTACACAGCCGCGATCGAGGCGCGTATCAACTACGACGCGCCGTCCGAGGGCGCCAAGTACGTCATGCTCATGTTCTTCGCCGCCTTCGGCTACGTCATGTCGGACGTCTGCGCCGACAGTATCACCGTCGAGTACGCGCAACGCGAGCCGATCGCCACGCGCGGGAAGACGCAGACCATGATCTACACGGTGCGCACGTTCGTCGTCATCCTGGGCGAGAGCCTCGTGGGCTTCGCGTTCAACGGGGAGGAGTACGGCGGCGACTTCGACTTCTCGCTGAGCTTCCCGCAGCTCATGATCATCATGACGGTCGTGACGGTGCCCGTGCTCCCCATCACGTGGCTGTTCATCAAGGAGGAAAAGGTCGAGCGCGTGAGCTTCCGCACGTACATAGGCGACCTGTTCGACCTGCTGTCGCAGCGCGCCGTGTACCAGGTCGCCGCCTACATCTTCTTCTCGCAGGTCTTCGCCGACATCACGTACACGGCCAGCTCGCCCGTGCAGTCGTACCTCGTGGGCGTCACGCCGCTCAACAGCACGCTCAGCGACATCCTGAGCAACTTGCTCTTCATGGCCGGGCTCATGGCCACGTCCAAGTGGGGACTCAACTGGAACTGGCGCTTCATGATCGTCGCCTGCGGGATCATCGTGATCGTCGTGGACTGCACCACGACGCTCATCACGGGCTGGGACGTGTTCCGCAACCAGTGGTTCTGGCTCGGACCGCCGATCGCCGTGAACCTGCCCGCCGGGATCAGTTGGATGATCGGCAACTTTGTGATCGTCGAGCTCGCCGGGAAGGGCAACGAAGGCGCCATGTACGGACTCGTGACGACCGTGTTCAACGTCGCGTCACCCTTCGCCACGACCCTCAGGCTCATCATGGACCAGCCCTTCAACCTGACCACGGAGCGCATCCAGGGCGACGACCACTCGGTGCGCATGGACATCACGTACGTCGTCATCATCATGTACTGCATGACCATGTTCTCGTGGGGCTTCCTGTTCCTGCTGCCGCCGCAGAAGGAGGCCACGCAGGAACTCATGCGCACGGGCGGGTCGAGCAAGCTCCTCGGCGGCATCACCGTCTTCTACGTCGTGTTCGCGCTCATCTGGTCCGTCATGACCAACATCATGGCCATCTTCGACAGCACCTCGTGCCTCGTCATCGCCGGTGGATCCGGGTGCTAAGGTAGCCGAGGTCCAAGATGGCGCTCCTGATGTAGTGTGAGAGTCAAGGATCGCAGTTTGAGCCACTCTCTCATCGATTGAGGGAATATATTTGGATGTTGCTTGTCTTTGAATGAACCAGAGCATTGTCTGCGCTACCTCAGGAGATCCCAACAATGACCACGCTCGCTTGTCGCTCTTGTCGAGGCTTCATCTACGCCTTGCACACGCTGAGGATGCTGTTGGCGAAGCTGTCGACGCCGCGCGCGTGCAACTCCTCCTCCCCTTCGACAAACAGCATGGCCAGGCCGTCAGCCATGTGCCAGTCGATGTGGCAGTGCATCATCCACACGCCCGGACTGTCGGCGTAGAAGCGCAGCACCAGGTAGCCCA
>JAADYG010000144.1:0-52695 GCA_023338115.1 Phytopythium boreale
GTTGCTGGAGAATTCGAGAGTGTTGAGATTGAAACGAGATAGCTGTTCTGTGCGATCTGTCTGTCTTGGCCTGCATATGCAGACACACGAAAGAGAGTGGCGAAACTCGCAAGATTGCGGTCGGGGCTACAAAAAGGATAGCTCATCAAGCTCGAGTCGTGGTTTTGAGAGTACGTTGCAAGAGTAATGAACGTGCGCATTTGCTGTTGAGATTTGCTAGCGATGAAGCCTCTTGCTCTACTGCTGGATTAGCATTAGCTGCGATGCCTTGTGGGCTCGCCTGTGCCCGAATTCCTTGCCAACATATCGAATAGCTACTACTATGGTCAGCCCAACACTTCTTGTGACCCGATTTTGACCAACGTTGAAAAGCAATACTTATGAATATCTTCTCATGTGCTGTATTTTGAAGTAGTATTCATATCTGACGAGTATGTAATACACGACGATTTAGTGTACTTGAGTATTATGCTTTCGAATGAGTACTGTAGTAGTACAGTAGTGGGTGTGAACATGATACAAAATGGTACTTCGAAGTACTACATTCGATATACCTGGTTCTACAAAAGTGTTTGTACCTTATACTAATACTGACTACACCAAAAATCACCCTCTTTTGAATTGGCACCCATCGATACGCAACGCAACAGATGACGGCAAACGGAGCCGTTGGCCGCCGCCCAAAGCCCCCCGCGAACACAACCGGAGCCGGCGCAAATCCCCCCGCGCTCCCCTCAAGATCCCGACCTATTGACCATGCAGCGCGCCGCCAGCACTCGCTCCGTGTCCCGCGCTCTGCGCTTCGCCGCCCGCTCTGCTGGTGCGTCCCTTGCGCTTCTATCGCGAGGTTTTCCGGCCGAATCCGGGCTCAAATTGACCGAGTTACCGTGCATTTCACCGTCGAAACAGAGCGCGCGATGCCCGCGGCCGCGGTGCTCCGCCACGCTCGCGTGCCTGGCGCCCGTGCCGTCCACATGCGCGGCCTTCCGACGTTCCGCGCGTTCGCCCCTGCCGGTGTGACGCGCAGCTTCAGCGCGGCGGCCGGCGGCGTGGGTGTGGGCGACCGCGTGGCGCTCGAGATGACGGGCAAGCTGGGCAACGGCGAGCAGTTCGGCAAGACGGAGGAGGGCACGCCGCTGTCCTTCATCGTGGGCCGCGGCGAGGTGCTGCCGGGCATCGAGCTGGCTGTGCGCGGGCTGAGCAAGGGCGACGCCAAGAGCGTCGAGATCGCTCCCGAGAACGCCTTCGGCAAGGACAAGCAGATCTTCTCGGTCCCGCTCAAGGAGATGAACCTCCCGTACGTTGTCGTATGCACCGCGTGGGTGTGTTGGAGGCTGTAGCTAACGCTCTGGTTGACTGCAGGGCCGAGGAGAAGGAGAAGATGGTGGTGGGCAGCGTGCTGGAGCTCAACAACGGCGAGCGCGCGCGCATCGTCAAGGTGACGGAGGACACAATCGACATTGACGTGTCCCACCCGTACGCCGGCGAGACGCTGTACGTGGACCTGAAGATCGTGGACCACGTGCCGCACGCGCAGCTGAGCGCGTCGGAGCAGCTTGTGCTGCCCCAGGACGAGGTGACGCCGGGCGACGGCGAGTCCTTCCCGCGCCGCGGCGACACGCTCGTCATGCACTACACGGGCAAGCTCGCGTCCAACGGTCAGGTGTTCGACTCGTCGCGCGACCGCGGTGAGCCGTTCCAGTTCCGCATCGGCGTCGGCCAGGTCATCCAGGGCTGGGACGAAGGCGTCATGCAGATGAGCAAGGGCCAGCGCGCGACGCTCCACATCCCGGCGGACAAGGGTTACGGCAAGAGCGGCGCCGGGGACGTCATCCCGCCCGACGCGGACCTCGTGTTCGACGTGGAGCTGCTGGACATCCTCCGCGCTTAAGTGCAGAGGGCAGCAGCGGGCTTGTTCACTACAGTTATCTGCAAGGAAAGGCGACGATGGTTGTCATACCCAGACAGAGCGCGCAATACCATAGTAACAGGCAAAACACCGGGCGCGCAGTCGCCCAACAACGCACTGTTCACTCCACCTGCCTCCCGCGTCCGTGTGTCAGGGCCGCGTCTATTTCTTGGCGGCCTCCTCCACCAAAAAGTCGCTCAGCATCTCGGTAAAGCTCTTGCCATCGATCGCGATTGGAGGCGCGTTGGCATCCTCGGGTGGCGCGACTAGCCCGATGATCGACGAGAAGAGCCCGCCACCGCCGTGGCCCTCCATCGTGTAGCCGAGACCGACGCGGCGCTTTTGCTCCTCTGTGAACCCCTGTCAACGAGAGCAAATATAAGCGAGCACCAGCAGCGTCAGCTCCACTGAGGAGACACCAAGACACAGCACGGACGCACCATCATCCCCGCCATTAGCTGAAGCACGTCGCCCTTCTTGTCGCTGTCGATGTAGGCAACCTACACACGCAAGGGCACACATTCAATGTGTGTTTTGCAACGATCTCGTATGATTAGGTCCATGAGAAATGGTAGTCAGAAACATACCACCAGTTGTGCGGCAAGTCGCTTGTCAAGTACGTCGCGCTCGGTCGAGTACTGATTCGTGGCACTCTCGAGCGCCTGCACCACCAAAACAAACATCATCACCATCGTCAGCATAGCTAAACACGTGGAGGCATCTCCACGCGAGACACGCACCTCCCGCAGCTGGTCGCACTCGCGCGTCTTCTTGGCGAGCACGGTCATGACGCGCTCAAAGTCGTCGTCTTCCTGGACGCCGGCGGACTTGGTCATCTTCTGGGCCTGCTTCGCCTCTTCGAGGGCTGTCTCGAGAGCCGCCACCTGCTCTTTCTGGTGGATGTCAACGCGGATTCGCACACCGTAACAGTCAACGTCAATACTGCGTTGATCAGGAACAACGTGCACTCGAACGAATCGTACCTGGGCTTTACTTGTCGCCTGGAAGTCGTGTAGTACGACTTCAAGCGCATTCAGCTCCTTTTGGAGGCGATCCGCGTCTTGTTCAGCGACTTCCTTGTCTGCTTCGGCAGCCTTCAGCCGCGATTCGAGCTCGTACAAGGCCTGGTTGTCCGCTGATTCTGCATGCGCCTCGGTCGTTGCTAGTAGCTCGGCCTTCTCTGCTTGACTCTTCTGCTTTAACTCCTCCAGCTCCGACAACAAGTTCATGTAGCCCTGCTCGTACTCGGCTGCGCGCGAGCGGACGTCGCGGTTCTCTTCTTTAAGCTCCTCATTGGTGGACTGGAGCGCCATAAGCTGCTCTTGGAGCGCGGCTAGCTCTTGCTGCTGGCTTTGAGAGCGCTTTACCACATCGTCCACCTGCTCAACGGACGAATTCGAACGCGTGTTTGGTCAGTTTGTCATGTGGTGGGAGGTGTGCACCGCAACCACGACCTGAGGTACCTCTAAATGAGAGTTCTCGAGCTCCTGCCCCAGCACATCCAGGCTGTTCTTCATCTACGCATGCGATTAGTCGGAGGTGTCGCTCATACATAGCAAGACCAACATAGTCGCTTGGCACCAATACGCTGCTACTGTCGCATCAAAAACGGAATAAAACGAGGCACATACCTTCGCGATCTGGGTCTCCAGTCGGTCAATTTCCCTGTCTTTGGCCTCGATGGCCTCGACGAGCTGCACCTCCTTGGTCGCGATCTGCTGCATCGACCTGTCGGAACGTTGCTTCGACGCCTGAATGCTGTTGACCTGTGCTTGCAGCTGGAGCATTTTCTTCAGCTGGGTGTCACTTTCGGCCTCGGCAGCTTCGAGCTGAGCGCGCGCGCGCTCCAGCGCGGTGCTGTCACTATCGGACTTTGCCAGGCGATGGCTCATGGCGCCGAGCTTCGACTGGAGCTGCGACGACCACGCTGACTCGTTCGAAAAGTCCACGTGCTCGTTGTGATGCGACAGGAACGACCCGATCGCGCTTTCGAGCGCTCGCACACGTGCATCCGTCGACTCCAAGGACGACTTGGCTTGCTTCGTCAGGGAAAGGATCTGCGTACGCACGAGCGTCAGTTGCCTTCTAGTTTTTTTTACAGGAGGAAAACCCGCTTGTAATTGGTAATAGTACCTGATTCGCCATCTCCTCCTCGGACGCGGGCACCTCGGATCGGTCTGACGCTAGTGCGCTGCGCAGCAGCAGTGTGATCTGCACCAACGTCGGAAAGATGGGCGACTCGACCTCTTCCTCTTCATCGGGTACCGCGTTGTGCGCCTGCCCGTTTGAGCTTCGGGTTGATTCGGACGCAGATCGGCTGCGTTCGGCGTCCAGTCGGGTCTGCACGGCGGCGCATCGCGACTGGAGACTGGCGAGCCGCATCTCCAGCGTTCCGACCTTGGCAGCCAGAACGTCATGGTCCATGCCAAGGTGCTGGCGTTGCTGTTGCTGCTGTGACAATACCAGCTTCTCGTGCGCCGACTTCTCGCGGGCGAGCTCTTGCTCCTGTTCCGTCCGTACAACGCGTCAGTTCACGCGGAAGATAAGCCGTATTGAGACCGCTCGGGCGGTCGTACCAGCGTCTGTAGCTGGCGCTTCAGCTGCGCGTCCTTATCAGCACCCGGCGCAGTTTCCAGCTCGCGAATCTGGCCGCACCATTCCCCACAGTGTTAGCGACGACCGTCACCGATACCAATGGAGAGTTGACGCTCTTGCCTTGGCCTCCAGCGCCTCGTTCTGCTTCTTGCGCTGCAGCAGCGCGCGCTCCAGCTCGTAGATGTACTGCTCCTGCTCGTCCTCCTCCTCCGCCAACAGCGCGCTCGCGTCCGTGTCGCCCGTCGACCGCGTCGACGACGTCGACGAGAGCGGCGGCTTGTGCTGTTTTTGTTGTGGAGACGCCGGCGCCGGCGGGGGAGGCGCCACGATGGACGTGAAGCGCGTCCACAGCTCGTCCTCCTCCTGCGACGCGCCGCCCCCCGCCGCCGCCGCGTCCGCGGACGACGCCACGATCTCCGCGATCCCCTTCTCCGCGTACTCGGTCAGCCGCGACCACATCGCATTATCATGTGTGCCGTTGGGGGAAAGTCCACATGCGAACTTATGAACCCAATTAAGTGCGTGTTCAAGGGGTATTATACGAACTTAACCGCCGTTAGGTGCGCACTAATCAATTGCCAAGGTATTCGTTAAGTACGTTTTGTGGGTGCGGAATGAGGGTGGAGAAGCCCAGCAGCCACTTTAATTAAGAGAGGATGGTGGCGGTTCGGGAGCTGGCGCTGGGCGTCGTGGCGGGCGCGGCGGCGAGCGTGGCGGTCGCGCGGCTGCTGCTTCCGGCGCACCGCACGCGGCAGCTGCGTCTGCGCGCGACGCGGGGTAAGGTGTACCTGGTGGGCGCCGGCCCGGGCGACCCGGAGCTGCTGACGCTCAAGGCGCAGCGGCTGCTGGCGTCGGCGACGGTGGCAGTGGTCGACGACCTGGTCAGCGACAGCATCTACGCCCTGATCCCGCGCGACTGCGAGGTGGTGTACGTGGGCAAGCGCGGCGGCAAGAAGGACTCGGCCAAGCAGACGGACATCGACGCGCTGCTGGTGGGCAAGTGCCGCCAGGGCCACATCGTCGTGCGGCTCAAGGGCGGCGACCCGATGGTGTTCGGCCGCGTGCACTCGGAGATCCAGTCGCTATGTCGCGCCGGCTGCGAGTTCGAGGTGGTGCCGGGCATCTCGTCGGCGCTCGCGGCGCCGTCAGTGGTCAACATCCCCATTACGCACAAGGAGCTGAGCAAGAGTTTCCTTGTCATCTCGGGCCACAAGCCCGGCGAGATGGACTTCGACACGCTCGCGAAGGTCGACACGCTCGTGATCCTCATGGCCACGCGCACGCTGCCCGTCATCTGTGCCAGCCTGATGGAGAGCGGCAAGCCCAGCGACACGCACGTCGCGCTCGTCCACTCGGGCACCAACCCGGACCAGGTCACGGTGCTCGGCACGCTCGAGGACATGCCCCAGAAGATCAGCGGACGCAGCTACTCGCCCGCTATCATCGTCATCGGCGCCGTCGCCAAGTACGGCAACCTCGAGGCGTACCTCGAGGAGGCCGGCGACCTGGACGAGCAGAACACGAACGTCTAGAGGGAGCGAGAGAGGCGAGCGACAAGCGGACCCCGCGATAATGCAAGTCAGGAAGGAATACACGAGATGGCATGCAATGGCAGGGCTTCTCGGCAAATTGATCACAACCTCAGGTTCCGCAGCCCGTCATGATCGCGTAATGCATTGATATGCCACGTCGCAGTCGTCACCAATATCGTACTTTAACGAACAAAACAGGTATATCAGGAGAGAAGAACCAGATCTGATTACGAATGTGCCAGTCATTCGCGAGCGCTTCCGACCGGCGACGTCGGCGGCGCTACATGCCATTACAGCGCCCAGGAGCGTCTTACCAGCATCGAGAGCGCCTGCCCTTCACTGTGTGGACGTCTCGGCGGCTCTATTGACTCGCTGTACGGCAGCGAAGCGCCTCTAGACACCAACCCTGCCATCCTTCCTACCCGCAGAATCAACCTATACCTCGTCGTCCTCGACCCACCAGCCTCTGCCTTCAGTGAAGGCCCTTCGCTGTCGCTGTCGCTGTGGCCAACCACTCACAGTGCCAATCGAAAGCCCCTAATTGTCGACCTGCGCAGTCTGAGCTGAGCCATCGCTGCCGATTATCTACCTGCCACTTGACGACGATGGACGCGATGAAGGTTCGCGGCGACTCGTGGAGCAGCATCGACAGCTTCGCGGTCGTGTCCGTCTCAGACTTCGATGAGAGCGACGACGAGACAGAGCAACGCCAGCAGCAAGCATTCGACTCGGCGACCGCTGGCGACACGTGGAATGAGGTCCGTATCACCGTTGACGCCAGCGACTCGGCTGAGCCTGACAGCGCCGGCTGGGAAGACATCGGCGTTGAGTGCGAGTCCGCGGCGGAGCCTTCGTGCTCCGTCAAAATCGACGACAATAGCGAGCCGGTCGCTGCCCTGGAGCCGCACGAAATCGTCGCCGACTACTGTGAAAACCCGCAGCCAATTGATGAAGACGATATCGGCAAGCCGCACGGCCGTACGAGGTCGAGGTCGAGCGACGCCAAGGAGGTGCGTGCCCGCCGTTATATCTATGGACGAGCCTAGCGCAAGCAGAGTCTTACGATCGCTGTGCAACAATAACAGGCGCTGATTGCGTTCTACTTGGGGCGCGCAAAGCTCAGCGAGACCAGAAGCAAGGCGTTTGTCGTGGCGCCACCGCCGCTCGCCGAGATCCCGCCGCTGAAGGCTCCAGGTGGCGTTTGTGTAGTGCTGTGATCTACAAGGTCACTTGTTTATCGTGCATTCCTCAATCGCATGCTGACGTTTCTCCCTGTGCCCGAATTGATCGTGTGTGGTGGATGCAGAGCGCTACAGCGTCGCCGTCCGCGAGGAGGTGCTGCGCATTGAGAACGAGCGAAGGGCAAAGGCAGCACTGGACCAGTTCTACCGGCGGCGTGAAGACGCCAAGCAGAAGCGCGCCGCCCTGAATCGGTGAGCCCGCACGCAAATGTTGGTAACCTAGTTGTTGTGCTGGGTGCTTCTCGAGCTTACGTTTATCCGCGTTGGCTTTGGCGTTTTGCACAGGTGGAGCGAGTTCAAGGTCTACCAGACGCAGTACGGGTTCTCAACCAATCGCGCAGTCGAACAGCAGCGCTAGCGAGACCACCTCACGCTGATATGTAGAGACGCCCGCATTTTTGTTCGCTCTCTTCTCTTCTCATCAATAAATTACCCTGTTGCCGTTATGCCTGAGGCTTTCGAGGGAGCTTGTATCCTCCTGTCGTTGTCGTCTAGTGTGGCGGCGGTTCCCCGCGCTGCATTTACGGGATTTGCTCACGAAGACCACGCGACGCGTAGCGTGTCGTCAGTCGAAGCGACTGCGGCGTTGGCAGCGCGGATCACGACGCCCTTAGGCGGCTTGGGGAACTCGCGCATGTACGCCGAGCGCCCTGGCACTAAAGCTGTCGTAGACGAGCTCCCCTTGCCGCGTCCTATGAGTGTCGGGGCTAAAACTGGGCCACCCATCGCCGTGCTTGGACGCTGCCGCCTCTTTACGACCGACGTGTCGGTCCCCGCTCGAACGCTGTCGGGCATGAAGTCGCCGCCGGTGGCGCCGCTTTGGAAACTGGTAGGTGCTCGAACGCGAAGCGAGGGAACGGACCGCGATGTCGCCAAGTGCTGTGAGCGAGGCCAGTTGCCATGGTGGTATGTCAGCAAGTACGTGGCATGGAACATCATCAACATGTTCTGGAAGCGCCTTACCGTTCGCGGAATGGCGAGTGCGTCGGGCAGCAGCGGCTCGGGGCTCGGTGGCAATTGGACGGGCACCGCGGGCTCTTCGACGTAGTTCTTCACGAGTTGCCGGTCGCCTCCGCGGGTCGGGGTTAGGCTTGACGACGACACGGGCGATGACGGCAGCAGTTCGGCGGAAGCACTGAACCCCGAGCCGTTCAGGAGGTAGTCCATCGTCAGGCGCTGGTGAAGCTGTGGACATCACGACAGCATGAAATGGTGAGAGGAGAGCGGTGGTGCGTAAAACACATCAGAACGACGACACGCTTACATCGAAGCGCTTCCTGGACATGTTGTTTGGCGAGTCGACGCGCTCGGGGCCTTCGAACATGGCATCTCCGCGTGCGAGCGCAACGCCTGAAGCGAGCGCTGACGGCGAGTTGGCCAGCGTCGCGAGGTCGAACGTGAGGTCGTCGACGGGCGTGACGCTTGCCGACGACGACGGCGAACCGATAGACGACGCGCTGGAGGCCTGGCGCTCGTACCTCCACAGGCCACCGCTACCGTGCATACCGCTATTGCCATTGGGAGGCAGTAGCGACGATGAAGAAGATGCCTGCGTTGTAGCCGGTCGAGCGTGCCGTGAGAGCGTGTCATTCAGGACCACGCTGCCCCGTTGGTTCTTTGCCGCGCTGCTCGCTTTGCGCTTCGCTTTTGACACGGTGACGGGCTTCAAAGCACTCGCACTCGTGATCATCGGAGTCGTTGGCTCCGGAGCTTCCAACAAGCCATCGACGTCACCGAACGCGGTCGATCGTCGGCGTTCCGGGCTGCGCTGAACGTCGCAAATGCTCGAGAAGCTGTCGACGTTCGACTTGAGCTTGAGCGCGGCTAGTCCAGGACTCTGCTGCTGAAGCCCAAGCGTCACGTCAGGCTCCATCGAGCTAGGCTCGTTCTCCGCTAGCGTGAACGCCCGCGCGACCGCCGCCCACTTGGTGAACCCAGGCTTCTTCTTGGACGCTTCGAGCTGCTTCAGACACGCGATGCGCCACTGTCTGGTCTCCTGCGACTCCTCACCTATCGGTTGTTCGTCGCCCCGGTCGAGCAGCTGCAGTAACGTTGGCGCCCGCACGTCCTTGACGGTGTCATCTGTGGTTCCAATGATATGTCAGCTCGACTGATACTCACCTCGCCTGTTAAGAAAACCGCGACCCACTCTACCTTTCTCGACGCGCTTTCGTCTTCGCACTCGCGCGGGCGTCTGCTCCGCCATCGCCTTGGGATCTTTCGCAGCGGCGACTGAACTGAAGACGTCGACGACGACGTCATGGTCGCCATCACCGCCGCTGCCGCCGCCCGCGCAGACGACGAGGACGCTCCGACCTTCTCGGGCGACTTGAGAGGCACACTCCGCGCGGCGTGGCGGTCTCGCAGCTCGGGTGTCAGCTGCGGCTCGGCCGAGAACCGCTCCGAGTCGACGCACAGCTCGCTCGCGAGCGTCGCGGCCAGGATCGTGTCCACCACATTGTCGCGCAGCGTGGTCGCCACCGCGCGGACCTACAGGCGACGGTTGTTAGCGACGACGCGGAGATACTAAGGAGAGAAGAGCAAAAGCGAACAGAAACGCACCGCGTCGGTGGCGAGGCGGTGCTGCCGGAAGAAGGCGTTGGTCTCGGCGAGCAGCCACTCGACGCACGCTAGCGCCACGTCCTCGCTGGAGGCCTCGTCCACCTCGGACCAGCGCAGCGACGCGTCCACGCGGAGGATCGATGTCGGCACGGGCGCCATAGAGGAGGACGCACGGCGTGGTACGGCTTTCCCTCCCTACGCTCGCGGCATGGGCCACCACCAGCACGCTAAATTCGAAAGAAAACAGCGGCCGTGGCTATTTTTGCGCTTTTGAAATGACTTGTTGCGCTTGCAGAAAAGATGGGGAGAGGAAGGGTAGGAGGAGCTGTGGCGTCATCTTCTGTTGGCTCCGGTTACAGTTGCGCCTGCCTGTTCTTCGCTGTTGCACATACACTCGCTCGTCCTAAATGCAAACGGGCGCGCCTACTGTAAGGTGGCGTCGCGGTCGTTTGCCGATGCGGGGTCGACGTGGCTCCACTGGAGATATATACGCTCTATGTTGACTTTTCGGGGTGGTGATGGCGACGTTGAACACAGTCAAGATGTGTACAGCCAGAGAGTGCTTGAAGTGAGTCGCAAGCGCTTGAAGTTGGCCGGTTGAAGTGCATGAAGTGTATAGCCGGATACGACGCGTCCGCTGCCGCAGCGGCGCTGCGTCGGACGCGACGAGCGGAGGGTGTACACGCGGTATACACTTGAGTGTCGACTCCGCGGTCGTGGTGGCTGCTTGGGTGGTGGCGATGGTGATGCACCACGACGAACGAATGTCAGTGGCGAACCGACCGACGTGAGTGAGGAAAGGCACGGAGGATGGGAATGGTCGAAGAAGAACACTGGACGGTTCCTTACCGGTATTGGTGGGAGGAAGCGTCCTCCATCACGAGCTGTGATGGCAGATCATCAACCCGACGTCAACAGCCGCCTCGTGTACTGTACGGACACGTTCCACCCAGCCACGGTGTGTCGCTGTCATCCGACCAGTTGACTGGGAACATGACTCGGACTCGGGGGTGCGATCGATCGATCGATCGATAGGGTGGACGCCCATCAACGCGGGCGCATCCTCGTCACGCGCGAGCACCTGAGCGCGGTGACACGTGCGGCTCGCGTACCTCCCACTGTTCTCCGCCACTTTTTTTCGGCCGCGTGTCTGTCTAACGAGGCATGATTTGTGCGCTGCTGTACAGTACTGTAACCATTTCGGAGCGAATGGAAGTGTACGCGCTCTCATTCACCTGACGGAGACGCTCGCAGGGGGAGAAGCAGCCCATTCCCACGTGCAGCGCGAAAGAAACACGGGTGCGTATACCACGGCGACCTGACTGAGCTATGTTAAGTGCATACCTACTACGTATCTGTAGAAAGCGAATGCGCACGCACGTAACCGGTATCATTCGAAGCCGCACCGTCGATCGCTCAGATGAGCCCACCCGCGCGGGAGGAGAGTTATCTAGAATCGGAGCCTGGGAGAGCGCCAAGCACCCGCGGAAGCAGGGACGCATGACTGCAGTCGCATTGCACAGTACCTCTGCATGAAACTCAATCGTTCAGGTTTTGTTGCACGAGGAAGCATAACCTGTAACGTACCCCCGCGGTTACGTTGGGAGCGAGAGGGAACCCACACGTTGAGGGGTGGTCTTGTTTCGTCGGTGTAACTTACTGTAGCTGGCAAGCGGCAACCATGTGTTTTGCTATTACACTCTTCACAGCTGTTGCCGTTCTTGTTGGCACTCGTTGTTTGTTCTTGTTTGCGATTTGGGAGGGTGCCATCCCCCTTCATAGTTGAAGTTGCCGCTCATGCTGTATACTTTACCGAAGTCAAGGGATGGCCCCGTCCGCTTTATACACATCTTGGTTGAAGTATACTTAGTGAAGATTTGTTAAAGCCTCCTGTCAAAAAGTAAACAAAACTGCAAAGAAACCGCGCCCCCAAATGGCCTCGACACTTGCTTTTGTTTTGTCCAGGGCACCGTACAGTATCGATACGTACATAGAGAAGCGGGTATACAGTACAACAGTCGGCACCTATCCCGAAGGAGGAAGAACAATAATGGAATGCGAGAGAAAGGAAGGAACAGACGGAGAGGAAGGGGCGAGCGCCGGTTCTCGGGCGAGACAATACAAAAGGCAAGACGAAAGAAAGAACCGATCTTACACGGCCACACGCCCCGAATCAGCAACAGCCAGCGAGGGATCCGCCATTAGCCCAACGTTCCCGAGGATCTACGGTAAACAGCAAGCCAACCGGCCGCGATTCTGGAACGAGCGACGGTGTGTCCGTGCGAGCCGACGCTTCCGTTTATCATATCCGTTACACCTCCGCTCTACCCAGCAGCCCAGTGTCTCCGCAGGAATCCCTCGCGGGATATCTGACGACCCCGAAGAACAAGAAACAGGAAGAAAAAAAAAGAACAAGAGGGCGGTGGGGGGGGCGATCGGCGGGTCGCTCGCTCGCTCGACACGCCTCGGCACTGTGGATTCGCACGCCCAAGCGCCAAGAGATCGACCGAGCGCCGCCCTACGTGGAAGGGCAGGGGAAGCGCCTCCAGGGTATCGCAGGTGCGTCGGACGGTAGAGCGAGGAACGTTGAGGTGTCGACGCGCTGCCACCGCAGTCGCATTGTGTTTCTTGTTTGTTTGTTTGTTTAGTCGCACCTGCCAGTAGGGGGGCAGGAGGGGGCTCGACGACTAAGACGTCGGGGGGGAGGAAGAAGAAGAGGAGCTCGCTAACCACCGCATCTCGCCTCGTTCTACGTACTACCAGTTCGGAATCGAGAAAGGCCATGACGGAAGCGCGCACGATGCGGGCGCGACTGCTGCCGCTGCGGACGCCCGAGGACGACGTGGAGATGCGGGACGCCGAGGCGACCGCGCTTGAAGCCGAGCACACGACTGGCAAGGCCGGCGCGACGAGTCCGGACGCGCGGGAGGAGGACAAGAGCAGCTCGGAGGGCAGCTCGTCGGGCGTCGGGGACCAGTCGGACGCCGACGCGTCGCGCATGAGCGACGAGCAGAGCGACAGCCAGGGCGCCAGCAGGAGCAGGTTCAAGGCCGCGCAAGCCGTGAGTCGTGGCTGTCGTTGGTGTGTCGAGGGATGTAGCCAATCACTAACACTACCGCCTGCTGCTGAAGCTCTCGATCCTGACTTCAGACCTCCCCGGTGGTTCCGCGGAGGAACAGGCGGCTACGATGACCAGCGCGGTCGTCACGACAACCTCAGCCTCCCAGTCGACGGCGGCGATGCCTGCAGCAGCCAGTGGGAAACCAGAAGCAAAGGCGGAAACGGCCGCGGGTGTGGCGTCGGCGCCGCCCCCGCCGGCCCCGAGCTCGGGAAAGAAGCGGCGGCGGCGCACAGCCGCGCAGATCGACCGCAAGTACAGCTGCAACTACCCAGGATGCACCAAGGTCCGTCTGCTGAGCAAGGTTTTGTGCTCACGACACGCGCTAACGGTGCTAGTATTGTCATGCGTTGATGACCAGGCGTACGGATCGGAGGGTTCATTGACCCAACACCAGCGCCTGAAGCACCGCCAGACACCCGAGGAATCGCTCGCGTCGTCCCGAAAGGGCCAAGTACGTCCACCATTACGCTGGAGGAGCCAGCGTTGCTTGTGGACAACACCGTTACGCGAATCTCCGCTAACATTGTTCTTCTCTCTGAACTATCCTACAGCAGCTTGGGAAACTGTTTCTGCCGCTCCACCGCAGCCCGTCGGGTCACCTCAAAGCGGGCGCGTTCCTCCCGCCGTCGTCCGCGAGCACAACGCGCACGGTCTCGATCCGACCGGCGACGATGGGAGGTGAGAGCTTGCATGCAACGGATACCTACCGAGTAGTTCACTGTACTGAATGTTATAATTGGAGCAGGGATGCCTGGATCTCCTTTCAACGTGGCGTCTCCGGGACCAGCCGACGTTTCAGTGCGCTTGCTCGCGCCAGACTTGCTTGGCGACAGCGGGGCCGCCGCCTCGGCGCTTCGGAGCAACTTGCTCGCCGTGAACCAGGAAGCAGCACACGCCCAACACCGCAGCAACAACTTGCGCTCGCGCTCGAACTCCATGCCGATCTCGTTCGCAAGTAAGTGTCCATCGCTCCTGTCGGTGGCTGCTCATGTATCGCGTCCATGGCTAATATGATGCTGCTGCAGTTTCGTCGCCGGTGCAGACGCAACATGCGCCAGCGACCAGTTCGCGCGCGCAGACCGCTCGCAAGTCGCGGGCGTCGAGCACGCCCCGCCCCAAGTCGACCACTGCTCGTCGTGCCAAGTCGCGCTCCAAGTCGGAATCGTTGAGCGGTCTCGCGAACCTCGCAGCATTGGACGGGATGCAGCTGCCGCGCAGCGACCGCAGCATCAGCGACAGCACTGCGAGCACGCACGAACCAGTCCTCCCGCTCGAAAGCGCAGAAGCCCAACCGCTACGGTCGTCCTGGTCTGTCACCGACGTCACGATGTCCATGGACGACCAGGCCATCGACAGCGACATCCTGTCCGTGCTGGCGAACTGCGACCCCGGGGAGCTTGGTGATGGACCGGCACCTCTGGTGGCACAAAACGAGACGGTGCCCGCGTCTACGTCGACGTTCCATTCGCAGACATTCTCACCGATGGAAGACCAAGACATGCTGCCGGTCGGGCTCGAGTGCTTCAAGATAGCCGAAGACGTGCCCGCCGTGGACGCCGCCGGCAGTTTGAAACGAGAGAGTTACAGAGACGGCCTTAGTCTCCAACACGACGTTGGCAATGTAGATCCAGTTGGTGGTGGTGTTGGAGGTGGCAGTAGTCTCTTTAGTGCTCCGGATGACCTCCCTGCCGACGCCAAGGTGGCAATGGAGGCGGTCGATGTGGCGCTCGCTTCGTCGTCGGTGGCCGCGTTCAACCCGCCTGCAGACAACTTCGACATGCCGACGTTCGACGCCCCAGCCGAGAACGACAGCCACACGCTCTCCCAGATCAACAGCTTCAGCAGCAGCGTCACGAACGAGCTCGTCGAGGGGTTGAACGCCATTCGGGCGTTCGGGATGGACACGACCGACGACGCCGAGCTGCACGACCCCGGCACTCCGCTCCAAGGCATCCCAACCAAACTCGGAAAGCTCAATATCGAGAACAACGCGTGCTGGCGGGACGTCGCCAGCCTCTTGAGCGAGCCCGACAGCGAAGAGCAGCTCCCCCAGGACCCGCAGCAGCCGCAGCAGCTCGCGCAGCCGCAGGAACAGCTCATGTGGACGAAGGACGGCGTGTTTGGCTCCGCTTTCTCTACTGGCGGCGGGAATCGTGCTCAAAACCCGGCGCTAGCAACGTCGAGCGCGGAAATGGACTGGGAATCCACCTCCAAGCTCGCGACTTCGTCGTCCAATATTTACCTCCAGGTACGTTGTAGTTTGGAGAACGTCGAGGGTGTCTCGCAGTTGATGGAACTGACGCATTGTTCGCAATTGTGTGTGCAGGCTTCAGCACTTCATTCGGAGAGCGCGATCCCCGGGCTGTTTAGCGATTTCCTGATGAGCGACGCGGGGGACTTCGGGATGCTGGACACGCGGATACAGGCGCAGGTACTTGGCCAAGACGACGACTTCTTGTGAGCGAGCCGCTCGATATGAGCACACTCCCGACGCGACAGGCTCTCACTTTGTCCGTCGAGCGCGTTGCGAACTCGTGAGGCAGTCGCCTTGGCATGTTGCGCTGTTGCTCGTTCCTGATGTGCGTGCGCATCAGCAGACGCGATCGTCTGGACCTGTCAAGCGTGTCCGGACCAAGATGAGCGAGTTGCGGTGCCTCAAGATGCGCGACAGTGAACGTCTGCGTTCGAAGGCCCAAAGGGACCAACGGGCCGGTCATCCGAGCTGCGGCGGGCGCGCGGCTTCGGTGACGGTGTGTATGTGTGCAAGTGTGCGCGGTGCATGTTGACTGTGCTTCCGTTATATATAGTCTGTTGACCACTTGGCTCAAGCTCGCAGATTGAGATGGCGGAGCGAACGTGAACCCCGCAGCCCAGTGCCGTGTAAGCGAGCGCGGTCGTGGATCTCGCCGATCTTTCGACGCTGTCTCGCCCACCAATGCAAGCGGCTCCGTTCGCTCTGGTCTTCGGTATTCAACGCGGTCGGTAACGTGAATACAGTGCCGCCTTCTGCTCCCGACTCTGGAGCTGCGCGATGACTTCCGGAGATCACGAAGAGGACGTGCTGGATCTACGCAAAGGTACCAAATTCGTATTGATCTGCCAGTCTTCCATGACTGCCTGCACCTTCATGTTTGTTTGGGGAGGTGGTGTCGTTTCACGTGTAGGTTTCTCCCCCGAAGGCGACGGCACAGACCGGCGTGCTTTGCGCTAAATATACGAGCCGACATGCAGTTGTCGCGAACGGCCGGCGTCTTCGAGTTTCTATATCGGTCTCCGCGCATGAGCCATCACCACGGGGGGCGCCAACGGAGCCGACACCACCGCGGCGTGAAGCGAACCGCGAAAAGGGAACTAACTCGACACCGTTCCTCCCACAGGACACTACCCGCTCAACATGGAGGACGTCACGTCAAGCGCCAGCTTCCTTGATGCAGGCTTGAGCGGTGAGCGCGACGTCATCGACATCGTTGGGGAGGTCGACGACACCGACACTTCCGAGCAAATGCCACGACAACCTACTCGCCCACCAAGTAGAGCGGTACCAACGGCAGTGGATGAAGCACCTCCCGTCGCAAAAGCATTGGCGCCATCGTCGAAACCAGCAGCACCGGCGCCGCGATCGCCTGTCCAAGAGCGTCTGCACGAATCCTATCGCTCGGATCGTCGGTATCTTCACGAGATGGTGCGCGCGGACGCAGACCAGCGCGGCGAGCGCGTGGAAGCGATCCTGGCGTTGAAGAGCAGCCTCGACACCTCCGTAGCGCGCATCAACGCGCAGAACGCGGTGCGAAGACGACGCGCGGAGCAGCTCGCGGAGCAGGGCGCGCGCGCACACGAGACGCTGCTGAGCCAGGGACTGAACCCTTACGAGGTGACACGGCGGCGAGAGGTGACGCAGCAAGCAGTGCGCGAGCGCACGGCGATCGAGCGGAACATCCGCGACAAGCAAGCCAAGGTGCTGCAACACCTCGAGGTCGAGCGCGTGCAGCAGCAGCGGCGCGAGAAGATCGCGGCGGAGAGCCGCGCGTACGAGAAGAAATACCAGCGCGAGATGAGGCGCGCGGCGGCGGAAGAGCGCGTGCAGGCGTACCTCGTGTCGCGGACGGGCAAGGAGACGCTCGACCCTATGGGCAAGGCCGTGCGCATCTACCCGTCGCAGGAGACGCCGCTCAAGGACAACAGTTTTGGGCTCGGCAAGAGCCTCGTGCATACGGCGGAGCATCGGAAGCGCATGATCGAAAAGCTGCGCGACAAGACGGCACTGCATCGCGAAACTGGGCCGTCATCGATGCTGCTGCCCCGCCAGTCGAGCGCCGGTAGCGACCCGGATGAGGCTGAGCGTGAGACGCAGCAGTCCCACTCCCTCCCAGCGCTGCGATCGTCTTCACCATCGCTGTCAACGTCTCTACCGGTAGCAGCCGCGTCGATGGTGAGTGGACCGCGGCCGGGCGAAGACCTGCGCGGTCTCAACCATGCGCTCGTGTCGCACTCTACCGACTCGCTCCCAGTCAAGCTACCGCCGCTGAGGCCGTCACAAGCAAGCAACCAGCGGCAGCAGTCGCCGTATCTGTCGAACTCGTCGGGTGCGTTGAAGAAACAGCGGTCGCGCAGCGTGTTGGAGCAGAAAATGCTGGACAACGCGCGGAAGCGGCAGCGGGAGGCCGCGCACGCCAACAAGCAGGTCGTGTGGGGGCGCGAGTTCGAGGGAGACGCATTCCGCGCCGACCCGCCCGCGCTCTGGTTCAAAGACTTTGACGTCGGCATGCCCCTCATGCTCTCGCTCACGCTCACGAACGTGTCCAACACGTTCAACCAGTTCAAACTGCTCTACATGGAGGACGAGGGCGTGCGCGAGCTGTTTGAGATCAAGTACGAGCGCCCGGGACGCATGTCAGCGGGCATGACGTGCGCTCTGACCATCAGGTTCACGGGGGACCGTCGCGAGGACATTGACACGTGGCTGCCCGTTGCCGCGCCCACCGGAGTCGCGCGCGTGCCCATCAAATGCACGTGCAAGAAAGCTGTGCCCGTGCTGAGCGCCACGCGCTTGCACTTCGAGGACGTTGTCGCCGGAGACTCGCGGTCGATCGCGCTCACACTGGAGAACCGCGGCGCTCTACCGTTCACGTTTCGCGTCAAGAAGATGCCGCCAATTCGTGAGGATGACATCACTGAGGTTGAG
Source organism: Phytopythium boreale (assembly GCA_023338115.1). Lineage (NCBI taxonomy): Eukaryota > Oomycota > Peronosporomycetes > Pythiales > Pythiaceae > Phytopythium > Phytopythium boreale. Next base: position 18,143 of record JAADYG010000144.1, read on the forward strand.
ACACCGTCAGTTGGTGGTGGTTCCAGCAGTGACCGTGGCGATCAGCAGCAGAGCGAGTCGGGATCGGCAGGGGAAAAGAACCCGCAAGAAGCAGACGCAGCACAGGTGGACTCCTTGAACGTCGGTGAGAGCTCGGAGGCCCAAGCAGAATCCTCTAGCGACGGCGTCACTGACGGAGGAGTAGATGCAGAGCACGCCAGTCTGCCCAGTGACGCCTCCTCTCTACTTTCATCGCTGTCGCCACTGAACGAAGCCATTAACGATCTGTCCGAGGAGGAACTGCAGTTTGTCAATCACGCACAGTCACTGACGCGCTACGAGCCGCCGGGGTTCGACACGCCCATCACGTTCAAGGAGCACGGCATCGTGCCGCCCTACTCGAGCGTCCCCGTCACGTTCACGTTTTCCCCCGCCGCCCCCATGCGCGTCGACGATCTCCAGTTCTCGCTCGATTTCTACAAGAAGCGGTCCGATATCAGTCCTTCTGCTGATTCACAAGACGGCGACGGAGCTGGGCCCACAGCGAGGAGCGTAAATGACGACGATGACGAAGCAAACGGTCGCCTATCGTCGGCGGTGGTGGCGGTGAGCGCGCAGTCGACCGACGTGCCCAATTTCGTCGCACACGAGCTCATCAACCTGCAGTGCTGCGCCTACGGGAAGCTCTACCGCGCGCAGATTTCGATCGGCAATCGGGGAAAGATCGCGCTCAAGATGCAGATCAAGCCACCAAAGGCGCTGGTCGGCGTCGTGGAGTTCCACCCAAGCGAGGGATACGTACAGGCTGGAGAAGTGGCAGGGGCAGCAACGGGAAGTACTGGAGACAGCAGCGAGAGCTCGTCGTTTACGGTCGTTCAGGTGAAGTTCCGCCCGTGTCCAGAGATGTGGAAGCGCATTGAGCGCCGTGGACTTGGCTCACAGGCGCTCGGTATGCTGGCTGTACCAGTCCGCGTGCTCGTCCCGGACCAGCGCGTGCCGGTGTTTGTGACGCTTGTCGCACGTGTGACGTCCTCCGATCTCGCAGTAGCGCCCGACGCGCTCCCGTTCGGTGACTGCTGCGTGGGTCACAGCGTCTCACGCTCGCTCACGATCACCAACTGCGCGCGCCTGCCGCAGCGAATCGCAGCGGTGACACGGCCGCCCGAGGTTGTCGCCCTCAATGATGATCGAGATGCCGACGGCTGCGCTGAAAGTGGCGATCTTGCTGGCGCCGGCGTCGTGCTACTGCCGCTAGAGTCGCGACGATTCAAACTCGTGTACGAGCCGACAGCGGCGCTCCCGCTGGTCTCCAGCGCGCGACCACCAGCGGTGGTGATCAAGACGACGGCGACCGGCATGGCCAAGCCGACGATCCCTCCGCCGCCGCCAACGCCGCTGCTGGCGATCCAATCGGCCACTTTCAACCGCTCGTACTCGCTCATGTGCTCCGGTTCGGGCGTCAAATCGCCGCTGGCCTTCTCGCAGACGGTCGTGCTCATGGGAGCGACGCAGCTCGGCCAGCTGCAGCTCGCGAGCATCTTTTGCACGAACGAGTCCGAACAGAGCCAGCAGTTCGAGCTCCGCCTGCCACCCGAGGCGTCCAAGACGTCTCAGCCGCTGCTTCGCATCACTCCCATGGTCGCGACGCTCGCGTCGCGGCAACGCGTGCGCATCGAAGTCGAGTTTTTCGCTCGTGACGACGTGTTTGAGCTGGCCGACCGACCGCTCATCGTGGAAGGAGCAAGCGAGAACGGTGAGCGAGTGGAAAAGAGCGATGCTGACAGCAATGGCGCTGGTGGCGACTCTGGTATTTCAGTGCGTGCTCAAGCGGCGTCAGCGGAAGCACCGAGCGTACGTGTCAGCACGAGCCGATCCGACGCGATTGAGCCACGAACAACATCCTGGCAACTGTCGGTTCCCACTGGAGGAGCGGGTATCAACGACCCAAAGCCGCCCCGAAGCACCAAACAGCCGTCGTGGGCGTCGGGGATCCCGGCCGAGCCGCGCAGTTGCCATGTTACCTGGACTATCCTATGCTTTCGTCGGGCCGATCCGGCCAGCAGCGGCAAGAAGACCCCTCGAAACACCCCAGCAGACGCTGCCAACCTCCCGATCCAGTCGCTCACGGTGCGGTCTACAGTCCTGGCGGTGCCACGCGTAAGGCTAAGCGCAGAGAGCCTCAACTTTGGCTAAGTTGCGCTTGGGCAAGCCACACGCCTCGCGCTCACGCTCAGTAACGATGACGACCGCGATCTACAGCTACGAGCACGGGCATTGCATGCTCTGGGAGCGTTTCGGGTGATCAACAGCATCCAACGGCTCATCCCGCGCGGCAGCGGCGCGCTCGATCTGTACATTGAGTTCGCGCCGCAGTCGCCGGTCGAGTTCGAAGATGAGCTTGAGCTGTTGGACGTGGGCGCACGCGCCAAGTGTCCGGTGCTTCGCGTCCCCTTGCGCGGGCGCGGCGTGAACCCGAGCCTCGTGATTGAGCCGCGCGACGGCGTGCTCGACTTCAAGGACGTGCTCGCGCGCAGTCGGAGCGTCCAGGAGCTGACGCTGACGAACGCGAGCGGGTTCCCTCTCAAGTTCTCGATCGCGGCGTGGTCGGACGCTCCCAGTGTCGTCGGACTGAGCGTCTCCGCCGTCTCCGGGCTGCCCGTGTTCTCCTTCCTGCCGAGCGAGGGCACGATCCCGGCGCAGGCAAGTCTGACGGTCAAGGCGGCGTTCCACCCGGACCACTCGCGGCCCGACCACTATGCCGAGCGTTTTCGGATTCATGTGCCCAACGAGAGCGAGCGGCACTTGCTCTCGCTCTCGGGTCGATGCTGGGAGAGCCAGCTCTACGTGTTTGCTCCAGGCGCCAGTGTCGAACTTCACGCAGTCGAAGCGCACGCTGACCAGGTTGTTGTGCCGTCTCCGACGGTGTCGCCGGCGATCGAAGACCTGTTCGACTTGCCGCCGAGCGTCTCGATCGCGTCGCTGCTCAAGCCAGCGGCAGCAGCAGGGCTGTCGCCGCCCATGGCGTTGGCCAAGCCGCCGACCACCATCACCATCACGTTTGGCGACGGCTTGGAGGACACTCGGCGCTTCTTCGTGGGTAGTACACTGCCGTTGACAGCCACAGGCAGTCCAGCCACCGACTCTGACGCGGCCAAGGCTGCGGCTTCAGCGTTCTCGTTCGAGCTGGCGGTCGACGGCGACAGTCCGCACGCCAAGCTGTTCGCGCTCGAGCCGCTCAAGGGCTCGCTCTCTCCAGGCCAGCAGCTCGCGGTCGCGGCGAGCTTCCGCCCTCCAACGCAGCAGAAGGACTCGAGCGCTGCTGGCAGCGCAGCTCTGGCGGCCTTGTTCCCGTCGGCGGCGGCCCAGACGCGGCCAGAGGTCCGAGTCTCGCAGTGGGTCGAGCTCCGAGCGACGTGCACGCTGCGCGGCGGCGTCATGTGGAGACAGACAGCAGCAGCAGCGGGTCCAGCGGCTTCCGCGCCACAAGCAGCAGGGAAAGCGGCGCCAACCAGCGGTGAGGCGGGCGACACGCGCGTCGTGACGCTTGTGCTGCGCGCCAAGCTGCACATTTGAGGCGGTTCAGCGCTGATTGGCATGGTAATTAAACGATAGGATACAACATACAGACAGTTTTGACCCGGTGACACTATAATGAATTACGGTTTTACCTTCATTTCAATATGTGTCACTCTTGTTTCCTCGACGTCACACTTGGCGATCCATTGCTCAACTCGACATCTACGATCGTATAAAGCGCGAGTATGGCGACGAGCTTCGTGGCCGCGGCTGCGCGTTTCCCGGCGCCTGCAGCGCTCCGACCGCGCTGCCAACAACCGCTGCGTCTTCTCCTCTATTCTCTGTGCTTCCTAATGCTTCTGGCGGTCGCGTCGGCTGCAGCTACGGCCGCTACAGCGCAGCAGGACGACGTCAGGGCCAACGCTGACCTGGACGCGTTCGTGCTGCTGCTTCCGGAGCACCCGCGGCGTGGCGAGCGGCTCGCGTGCGGCGTCACGCGGATCTACCGCGTCCAGAACCTGCGCCTGGACGCCGTGTACGACGTCAAGCTGTCGTACCCGGCCACGATCCCCACCGAGTTCGACCTCGAGGTGCGCCGCGTGGTCGCTGTCCATGCCCACGGAGCTGCTGCGGCTGTCGACGGCCCGCGGCGCCGCGTGCTCAACACGGCCAAGCTGCGGCTGCTCCCGCGCGAGATCCTGCTTCGAAGCGCTGGGAACGACCAGGAAGACGCGCTGGAGACGTTCCCGCTAGACCCGTCGGTCCTTGTCGACGGTACAATCGCTGGAGACGCCGTGCTGTCGCTGGAGCTGGCGGTGCGCGGCCAAGTGGAGGGCGTGTCGCGCGTGCTGGACCTGGAGAATCGCGAGTGCGTGTTCGACATCGTGGTCGAGGAGCTCGTGCTCGGCGGGCAGGTCCCGCGCGCGTCGCTCGCGCTCATCGCGTGGCTCGTGGTCGCGCTCGCGCTCGCCGCGCGCTTCGTGTTCCCGTTCCTGACGGCCAAGATCGCACTGGAGCGGCCTGAAGACCACGATGGAGACGGCCCAGACGGCGACCGCAAGCAGTCCTGAACGAGGAAGACGGGTGTCATGTGTAATAGAGAGGCGCGGCCGAAGCGATGCGTGTTCTTGTATGAGCTAGATCGATCCTACCTACACGCAAAGGAACTCGGAGAGCGGCGGGTCGCGCGATGAAGACGACAGTGCGAGGCACTGGAGCTTGATGCGGCGCAGATGCGAGCGCAGCTTGTCGCCGTGCGTGTCCAGCAGCGCGCTGGCGTCGCGCACATTGTGCTCCTCTATACGCGCGTTGCCGCTGAGCACGAGCTCCTGCAGTGTGGCATTGCCCGGCGCGAGCCAGCGGTCCGAAGCGGCGTCGTGCTCGAGCACAGGCAGTTCGAGCGCCACGATGGCCGCGTGCCGGTCGATCTTCTTCTTGGCCTTCTTGGCCTGGTCGATCTGCTCGTGGCATTACCGCTGACCGGTCAGTTCTACCCCAGTGAATGAAGCGTTCGAGTGAATGAGGAGGAGGAGGATACCTGCGCCTGGATGCGGCTCTCGGCGGCGTGCAGCTGATCGCGCAGCTCCTGCGGCGCCTCGTACTTGGTCACGGCCTCCGCTAGCGCCCGGAGCCTGTCGTTCCATCATCATCATCCAGTTCCTGTCATGGTGAGTCTTGGATCGAGCTACCCACTTGTAGAGCTGGAGCAGAGCACTCACCCTCGGCCGGAGATGTCGTTGTTGGCGAGCGAGAGCGTCCGGAGGGTCGTGTTGGAGGGCAGAGCGTGTGAGATCTCGAGCGCGCCGGCGTCTTCCAACCGGTTGTCGAACAGGTTGAGCGCCTCGAGTGTCGAGTTGCTGCGCAGACACCGCGCAATGGCGGCGGCGCCCCGCGCTGTGATGCCGTTCGCGCGCAACGAGAGGAGCACGAGCCTCGAGCCATCGCCCAGCGCCTCGGCGAACACGCAGTCGTCGATTTCCTCAGCGTCGCCGCCGGGTTCGCACGGCTTCTCGTCGCTGCTACTGGTCGCAGAAGGCTCGCTTGGCGGGGCTTCGACCGGGTTCCAGTCGAGCTGCAGGCTCTGGATGTGCGAGTGCGGCACGGCTCGACATACCAGAGCGAGCTGTTCGCGGCTCAGACCTGCGTTGAAGAGGCTAGCGCACCAAACGACGATTGCCCGAGGGTTAGAAGCCATTCTCACGAGGTTGGAGCCGTCCAAGAGACCCACCAGAGCGAGCGGAGCCGCGTGGCGAGGGGCAGCGCGAAGCACAGCGCGCGGCAGTTGCCGTCGTCCAGCTGCCAGTTCTTGACGCCCACCTGGTCCACGTCGCTCAGGTCGTAGACGTTCGCGTTCGCGCTGCTCGCCGCCGCGTCGTCGGCGCCCTGAGTCTCCTCCTCGTCCGCGTGCAGCGGCAGCAGCTTCGGGTGCGGCACGAGGTCGCGCAGCGCGCAGTAGGCGAGCACGTCGCGCCGGAACGAGTGCGTGGGCACGAACGCACGCAGCCCGGACGCGACCGCCTCGTCCTCCTCGCTCAGCGCGCGAGCGGCGTTGCCCTCGGCCGACCAGACGCCCGTGGGCGGCGGGTGTGAAGGCTTTGCGGACGCGTGCGGCATGGCGATGCGTGGGTGGAGGGAGTTTGCTGTGCGGGTGAGGCGACTCTCTCTGTGAGTGTCGGGACAAAAATACACCGCCAAAGGAAGATCTAAAGCTGGGGAGTGTGTCGCTATAACAGCTCGATGGCTCTCTTCATCAACACGACGATGTGAACAATGATCAATGGCTGGGGACGGACTCATTGCGGCGCGATGAAGAGCGACACGGGCGAGTCGCACTCGATCGAGTGGCCCGAGAAGCTGAGCTTGCCCGTCTGGGAGTCGAAGCGGAAGATCTGGAGCGAGTGCGAGTCCTGGTTGGCCACGACGACCAGGTCCTGCACGACGAGGAACGCGCGCGGCGTCTTGCCCCGCGTGGGCACGCGCTCCAGGAACTCGAGCGCGCCCGACTCATGGTCGGCGATCTTGAACACGGCGATCGAGTCGTGGCCGCGGTTGGACGCGAACACGTACTTGCCGCACGCGGACGTGTGGATGTCGGCCACCAGCGTCCAGTCCGTGAAGCCCTCCGGGATGGTCGACACCTCCTGCACGGCCTCAGGCGACAGCGCGCCGTCCTTCAGTGTGTGCACGCCGATCGAGTTGCCGAGCTCGCCCAGCACGTACGCGAACTTGAGCGACGGGTGGATGGCGAAGTGGCGCGGACCGGAGCCCGCGGGCCGCGCCGCGAACTCGGCCGCCGCGTGCGGCACGAGCTTCTTGGCCGCGCGGTCGAGCTGGAACTGCGCGACGCGGTCGTTGCCCAGGTCCGCGGCCACCACGAAGTCCGCGCCGGGCACCCACGTGGAGCTGTGCACGTGAGCGGCCTCCTGGCGGTCCGGGACCACGAGCGAGCCCGAGTCGGGGTACGCGCGCAGGTCGGAGCTGGGCGCGAGCGTCCCGTCCGAGGGATTGATGGGGTACAGCGCGACGCTGCCGCCGCCGTAGTTGGTGGCCGTGAGGAAGTCCTGCGCCGAGTTGAGCGCCACGTGGCACGGGAACGTGCCGTGCGTCTCCTGGCGGCTCGTCTCGGTCAGCGAGCCGTCCGCCGAGCCGTCCGCGGCGCGGCCGATCGCCAGGGACGCGACGAAGCCCGTCTTCTGACTGGCGTCGCGCGCGCTCGGCTCGTCGCACTCGTTGGCCACGTACAGCGTTGAGCGCGAGCCCGTGAGGAAGGTCGGGTTGATGCCGACGTTATCCGTCACCTTGAGCGGCGCCAGCTCGCCGCTCGACAGGTCCAGCGAGAAGGCGTACACGCCCTTGCCGCGGCCCTCGGGCACGTGGCCCTCCACGCGCGTGTACGTGCCCACGAACAGCGCCGCCTTGGTCATCTCGTGCAGTACTGTGGTGGTCTTAGTGATGGCTTCTCTTGTTGGGAAATGAGGGGCGCGGAGCCATGAAGGAGGCGCGAGCGGGTGCTTGGGGTACTAGTTGACTTGGGAACTGTATGGGGTGGGTGTTATACTTGGCGTTTGTATGTGATAGACGCGCGTCAGGCGATCTTCTTGTTGCCTCCTCGTGACTGACTGACGCAACACGCATCATTGATGAGGGGCTTTGGAGGATATTGATTGGCTGAAACGGATTATGACAGCGTTTTGGCCAATGAAACGCAGGATTCAGCCAAAGTTCAACTTTGAGTCACCAAGCGACCAAATTTTGGGGGCCAACATCCTTTTGCGCCACGGCGTGCGGCCGAACGGCAAGCGTCACCAACCCGCCGGGCTACAGTATCCGATAACTGTAGAGCATTAGATGGCGGCTTCTGCTCGTCCGTTGTGATGCTCTGTCACGGTACCGGTCGACGCAGCGTCTGTCGTCTCGGGTTGGACCCAATCAAGCCAACTGCATTCTCGCACAATGCTACATTGTAGTGGATCACTTGCAGTGCTATCCTGTTGGCAGGCAACCACTACGCCACTGTATAGGTTGCAACACGACTGTTCGATGGTCGTTGCCGCCGAGATGGCCGGCTCTGACGACTGAGTATGGTATTGTACGCGTTCCAGAACGTCGTCCGCGATGTTTCCCCACTCCTCAGCCCCTTGGAGTCCATGAAAGCTCTGGGCTCATGTGAAGTTCTCGGTTATCCAGGAGGAGTGTCGACACAGTACTGTATACTGTACAGAACTGTGTATACCAACCGGTCGGGTTGAAGCTCTAAATCAGTACATCATACAGGTGTGTCCATTCCTCTCGTATCCGATACTTCTCGACACTTGTATTGGATTCGACAGGTCTTTCGTTTACTCCCGCCCATTTTTTTCGGTTCGCGAGCAACTCACTCGTTGTAGAAAGCAACGGGGAGAAGCCCAACGCCGGCGGCTTCCTCGCTTTCTCTCGGCCGCGCCCTGCTGCTGCTCCAGCCGCTCCAGGGCGCCTCCCGTCGGTCCCGTGCGGAAGCGCGCTCTTTTACGGTTGTAACGGTGCCCTTGCCGCCTCAAATGATGGCTGCCAGCGCCGGCAACGGGCGCTTCACCGCGGCGGCCGCGGCGGCGAATGCGTCGTCCGCGTCGCCGACGTCGCGCTACTGGCAGGCGCCGAGCATGACGCGGCGCGTGTTCGCGACGTGGAGCGACTTCTTCGCGTACCTGGACGAGTACCAGGGCCGCACGAGCCAGGTGTTCACGCGGCGCACGGGCACGACGGTCAAGGCGCGCAACCAGACGCTGACGGCGGCGGGCAAGGGCGGTGCCGCGCTCATCCCCGAGCGCTACGAGCAGTACTCGCGCACGATGCACTGCACGGGCTACAAGGTGAGCGTCGAGGGCAAGCGCAAGCGCCGCGATGGCGAGTCCTTCGCCGAGTGCAAGGCGCAGATCAACGCGACGCTCAAGCAGGAGGCCAACGGGACCTACCGCGTGCATGTGACCAAGGCGTTCCTGGTGCACAACCACCCGCTGACGACCCACCGCGAGCTGAGTCCCGTGTGGCTGCCGCCGCAGATCTCGAACAGCAGCAGCGACGCCAGCAGCAGCAGCGGCAGCAGCAGCAGCAGCGCAGCCAGGACCGTGACGGTGCATCAGCCGACGACAGCGACGACGCGAACGGTCGTCAACGCTGCGGCGAACAAGCGGCTGCGCGTGTCGCCGCCCGCGGACGCGAGGGAGGAAGCGCCGGCGCCTGCGATGAGTCTGCGCGACTTCCTGGCGAGGATGAAGGCACACCAGCCAGAGGACTCGACCGTCGAGAGCCGCCTCGCGCGGTACGTCAAGGAGTTCGATGAGGTGGACGGCAACGTCGCCAAGATCTTCGTCGACGATCAGGTTCGTGGCGTCGATTACCGCTGAATGAGCGTGGCGCGTCGTGGTCTGAAGTCTTTTCTTTTGGTTGGATTGCGGCCCTGATTCTTGCAGAAGGTGCTCTCGTGCATCACGATGCAGACCAAGAACATGCGCAAGGCGTTCGACGCGTTCCCCGAGGTGCTGCGCGTCGAGTGCACGCGCTCGGATGCGAGCGGCGACGCTGCGCGCGCAGGCAGCAGCTCGAGCTACAAACTCTTTTCACTGCTCGCGCACGACACGTTCGGCATGTGGCAGTTTGTGCAGGTACGAGAGCAATCGCAACTATCCTTCCTCCACACGCACATTTTAGCGACTGATGACCTTTCCTACAGCACGCAGTAGTGGAGAATGGGCGCGCCGACTCGTGGACGGCGGCGATGACGCAGTTCAAGTCGTTCAATGCCAAGTGGGACAGCGTGCGCGCGGTGATCATTGAGAGGAAGAGCGCAGCTGAGGTTTCGGTGCTCCGCACGTGCTTCCCCAAGTCACGCGTGCTGCTCTCGCAGTTTCACGTCGTCAAAGACATGCACGACGCGATCGCGCAGCACGGCGCGGAGCTTAGCTCGTGGCACAAGGACCGCCTTTGCACGATCGTGCAGCTGCTAGTGTACGCGCCAACGGAGCTCGTGTACCGCGCCAATCTTCGCAGTATGATCGACGTGCTCGCTACCGAGACGCACCCGTTCATCGCGTACTTCAACAAGACATGGGACTCGTGCCGCGACATGTGGAGCACGCACCGGCGCGAGAACGTGACGACGTTCGGCGCCAACGAAGCTCGCCGCCTGGAGCCGACGTGGCGGGAGATCCAGGCGTCCGTGGGCAACGGCAGCCAGCGGAACGACATGACGCTAGACGAGACGATCGTGTCGATCCAGTTCTACCAGGCCATGGTGGAGCGCAACTACATGGCCAAGCTGCGCCGCGCATCGAGCGGCTTCAGCTTCCAGACGGGCACGAATGCTTCAACTGCTGGAGGGTTGCAAGAGTACGATGAAGAAATGAAGCTGCTGTCAGCTACCGTCAGTCCGCACGCCTGCCAGCTCGTGTTCCCGCAGTACGCGCACGCATTGGGGCGCGCGCAGTACCGGTTCTGCGAGCCGAGCCGCGGCACGTTCTTCGTGTCGGCCGTGGTGCTGAACGACGCGTTCTGCGACGAGCCAGCCAAGGAGTTTTGCGTCGAAGAAAAGCAGGGCTGGCAGTGCTCGTGCGCGTTCATGGTTAACCACCACCTGCCGTGCCGACACGTGTTTTACATCCGCCGCATCGTCCGCTGCGACAGCATCGTGCCGATCAGCACGCTCGAGCGCCGGTGGGTCCTGCGCGACGTGTGCACGTTCTTCGACAGCAACGCTCTCACAACCGACGGGATGCGAGTACACGTCCACGACTACAAAGAGGACGACAGCGACGACGCGGACAAGGATCCCATGAGCGACGAGAATCGAAACACAATCGTGGTGCCGCCCGGCGCCTGGGAGAAGTTCGTTGCGGTCATGGACGTGGGCAAGCGCGTCAGTATGCACCTCATGCAGCTGGACCCGGCCGAGTTCGACCGCGCGTTGCGCTACTATCGGATCGTCGAGCAGAACTTTGGCGGCCGCAGCGTAGACCCGCCGCCGCCCGTTAATGGAGCGGCAGCAGCAGCAGCAGCAGCAGCAGCAGCAGCTTCGCCATCGCCCGGCCGACCGACTGGAACGGTCGGCCGACCGCCTCTGCATCGTCCTCGACTGGCGCCAAAGCCGGCAGCCACCACTCCGTCCGAAGGATCCACGCCTGGCGACGCGTCCAAGTCACCGACGGCGCGCACGGCGAACCTCTCAGCGTCGGGGAAGGCGTCGTCGTCGGCGTCTCCACGTGAAGGCAACGAGCTTCCGTCGCTGGCGTCGCTGAATCCGCCCGTGATCGACCTGCAGGATGAGTCGGAGGCCGAAGAAAACGATGAGGACGAAGAACACGACGAGGCGGGTGGCGATAATGATGACGGCGACGATGATGGCGAAGTCGATCAGGATGAAGATTATGAAGAGGAGGAAGTGGAAGAGGAGGAGGAGGAGGAGGAAGACGATGAGCCTGCGGCCGTCGCCCGAGAAACGAGGGGGTCGCGCCGCCTGGCAGCTCGAACCGGGAGCGCCGGGCCGTCGTCGCCGTCGTCCGCGGTGCTCCCGCGGCGAAGCACGCGCGGCCGCCCGCCTGCCGGTGGGCCGTGATGGACCTGGCGGCCGCGTCAATGTGCTCTCTGTGCTTATACATGCTGGCATCAATTTCGCGCTGGCCCACGCTCGCCCAATGTATTTTCGCTAGTCGTTTGCAGGTTGAGTGATATTAATTTGATTAGTAGGTGCCGCTCCAGGCGGTGCGCAGCAATTTCACCCGGATGCGATCGCGTACGGCGGGACCAGCCGCTCGAACCTGTCACCGTCGCGGTCAGAGCGCCAAAGGAAAGTGTTCAAACCGGTCGGGAACACCGACGCGTCTGGCGCCAGCTCGCGGTCGTGCGACTTGCGGTTGATTTGCGTGTTGCGGTGCACGTCCAACGCGAGCCGAAGGACGCTGTTGTACATCAGTCGCTGGTTTTCTTGTCCTCCGGGCGCCGACGACATCGCAGCCGAAGCGGCCGGGAGAAACACGTTCGTGGGAAGCACATTGTTCAGCACGCCGACCGAAGACATCAGCACGTCTGCCGCTCTGGTCTGCCACGGGATCTCGGCGTCTCGCTGCCCGAACGCCTCGCGCATGTTGAACAGCCTGATCTCGTGCTGGATGCGCGGCTTGACGCTGTAGTACGCGCACTCCGTTCGGTTGCAGAGCTCCTGCGCGGCGGCGATCATCCCCGGCACGTCCTGGTCGCTTCCTCCGCGGAAGAGCACGGCCGTCTTGCCGACGAACGAGCACAAAGTGGCATCGGAAGGCTCCGACTCGCCTAGGCGGCGACCAACGTCCACAGGTGGACACCTCTGCAGCGCCGCCGAGAACCTGGCAATGTCCTCGACGGTCTCCGCGTACAAGAGCGACTGGATGGGCTGGTCGACGTCGGCCACCTTGTTGCCGCGGCCTAGCTGGTGGTCGAAGATGAACTCGCGGAGGTCGAGCGCCGTCCCTTTCGTCGCCGTGTAGGCCTTGCCGGGCAGCCCGGCCGCACGCATCGCCACCTTGCCGCCGTACGTGTTGAGGTTGAGGTATTTGCGCATGACGTGCGAGAGGTGCATGTCCTCGGCCGTCTCCCACGACGGCACGCGCTCCTTCACGAAGTACTCGAGCCAGCGCTGCTCGAGGAACCACATGCCGCACAGGTAGTCCTGCTCGGCCATGTCCACCTTGTTCAGGTCGTACCCGACGCTCGGCCAGCTCTTGTAGCCGTCGAAGGTGGCGGCGCGCAGATGGCCGTTGTTTCCCCAGACCCCCGGCTGGCGCTTCATGTACTGGATGTAGTCGGACACGGTGGTGGCGTCCAGGTTCTTGTCGTCGTCCACGACCAGCACGTACTTGGTGGTGGCCATGTACGCGAGCAGGAACCGTCCGTGGAACTTGTAGTTGAAGTCGGATACGGTCAGCGACAGGTTGGAGTAGTTGGCGCGGAAGCGGTCCACGACGGCCTCGAACTCGCGCCGGCGCGGCGAGTTGAAGCACATGACCCTGATCGCGGGCGGCTGCACGTTCTGCTGCGAGGTGGCTGCTCTCAGCTGCAGCTCCAGTGTCTTGGGGTCGCCCTTGAACAGGTTGAAGATGATGGTCGTCGACGTGTCGTCGTCGTCGAAGTCTGAGGTGTAGAAGCTCTCGCTCATGGCGAGCTGCTCTCGCTGAGGACGGTCCAACGACGGCTCGGTGAGCGTGAACGCCCTGAGAACCGCTTGATGTGGCCAATCGCCAGCAGACGGCAGCATGGTCGACGTCAGGTGCCAGCCGAGGACAAGTAAAGCGGCCAGCGTCACCAGAAGACCTCGCCACCGAAGAGATGGCTTCGCGCCATCAAGAAGAAGACCTCGGACAGGGTGAGAGGAGCGGAGCTTGGAGTAGCGCAGCGACATCGTGGTTGCGTTTTGAAATGTGGCGGTTGGGAATTGCAAGTTCACAACGGAGACCAGGCGTTCGCTTTAACTGACGGCTGAAGGCTTCTTTCGTGTTATGTTATGAGACGGGCAACGTATTGCATGCATCGCGCCCTCTATAGCTCTACTCCAAGCCGGTAGCACGTCGTAGTCGGCGTCCTCGCAGGCCTGGCTCATCGCATGAGGGTAGTCTGTCTGTCGCTGGCGAAGTTGCAGCTATAGGGTCGATGGTCAAATTCGCAGCGGGCCGGGCCTGGCTATCCATGTAAGTATTCGAAACGCCTGACGATCCGGTGGCTGGGCACAAAGTGCGTGAAGTTGGAGGGATGTCATCCGGTGGTGATCTGCGACGACAGGCTGGCGCCTGACGTTATACGGACGCAACCCGTGATCACAATGATCGCTGATCATTTTGATCGATTCCGTTGGAACGACCCCGCGCCCATCGCGGATTCTTCCCTGTGTTCGATCAAGAGACACCAGCACCGCTGAGCCGAAAGCCCGGGATCGTAGTGATACCATATCATTATGACGTTTTCATTTTGATCGATGAGTAACAGCCGGCGCGCCCTTGCAAAGCCGTTTCATCGCATTTCGGCTCTGATACCATACATAGGTCTTCCCAACTTCCAACCCGTTCTGGGCAGGATCTTTAGTCGGAAACCGCCTGCCGACGAGGCGCTGGATACTGCAGCGCATAGGAGCCCACCGACGCCAATGTTATCCGGCCTGCCCAGCTACGATGCTCGACCATTGCTCCAGCTCCTGCGCCTGCTCAGCGCTTCGATAGAAAAGTCTAGCAACTGACCCTATGGTGGCTGGGGTGTCTGTGGATACCATAGCGTCAAGGAGGACTTCATCGACCAGTGACATCAATCTGCTGCCTGACGCTATGCTATCGCGCACCCAGCAGACGCAATAACAACCTCGGATCGTTGTGATCTATGCTGCTGAAATGATGTCGCGGTTACTTCTTGTGCGTAGGACACTAGATCCGACGCCAACACCGAATGCCACAGTGCACGTCATGTCGCTGGGCTCTCTCGCCGGAGGGACGTTAGAGCGCTTTCTCACTTGCAACCGCCCCTTTCGGAGCATCAACGGCATCGAGTGGATTCGCGAGCCTCTCCAGAATATGCTTGTCTCGCGTGTGAGCTCCACCTTCGAGCGACGTGGGCAATGGATCTTCTCGTTTCGCCCCCAAAGGGAGCGGCTTCTTTCCTTGTCGTTTCGCTTCCTCATTTCCGACTCGAAAATGATCTCATCGCCGAGAGTTTGGACATCGGTATGCTCCGTGGGTGGAGGAGATTCGACGCACGACACGCTTCCACTCTGCTCCGTTGTATGATCCCAGCCGTTTTCTCCATCTTGTTGCCGTTGTTGCCAAACTATCGCCCCTAGAACGGCTAATGCGGAACCCGAAACGGACCACTTCGTGCTCGCCGTGCTCGTATAGCCGGTGGTGAGCGCTTGCCGCCGCTCGGAACAGTGTTTGTGTCAGTGTGGCAAATGCTGCTTACCTCCAAACTGCGCTGCCATCCACTATCCCGGTCCACTGCAAAGGATAAGCACCATGACTGCGACCGATACCGCGGTATCAACGATCCGACCAGTCTCCAACGAGGTCTTGCTTGCATGAATCGGTCCAGATGCGGCGTGTGATCAAGGCCGCCTTCATTGCGACTTGGACCTGGCCAAGGTTGCCTCCAGCGCCAAGCACAAGCCGCCGCCGCTCTATGAACGCTCCGGAGCGCCAAGAGGGCAGATCGTGTTCCTGGACGGACTGCGGGGGCTTGCTTCGCTTCTCGTCGTGTGTCAGCACGCGCACATCATGGAGGACTTTGTCAACATTGGCGCGACGGCGGTCGACATCTTCTTCGTGCTCTCGTCCTTCCTGCTGACGATGCTGCTCGATGCCAAGTTTCGCCAGCTTCGGCAAGCCCGCGCTTCGAGGAAGCAGTGGCTCTGTGCGATCGCCGACTACTTTTCCAAGCGCTTCTTGCGGATATACCCGCTGTTTGTGGTGGTCGCAGTCATCCTGTGGTGGTTTCCGGTCGCCCGGTTCCGATCGTATGGTGTCCAAGGTGACTGCAACCTGGTGAAGATGCTGACGTTCGACGTTCGGTCTCGCTACTTCGTCTTCTGGACGCCGCCGCTTGAGATCGGCTACTACTTCTTGATTCCAGTGTTCGTGGGCGTAGTCTGTCGCCTCGGTCGGCTGTGGTGGCTTGCGGCCGGCCCGCTCTACGTGTGGGTACTCCACGAGGGGACTACCGTCGATCGCAAAGCACACCAGCTCCTCCGTCCCCACCTTTCAACGTTCCTCGCTGGGTCTCTCGCGGCGGTCGTCTACGCGCGGCTAGACCGCTGGACCAAGCAGAAGGAGGCAGCGGGCGTTGACTGTCACGGACGGATCGTCATTTTGAGTGTGCGAGTCGTGCAGCTACCTGCACTCGCACTGACGCACAGCCTGGCGTTCCACGGCTTGTTCTTCAATTGGATCCTGCCCAACCCGTTCGAGCAGCACGACCGAGTGTCGTCGTTCGTCAGCGTACCGACCTCGGTCGTGCTTGTGCTCGAGATTCTGTTCCCTTCCGTACTCTCCCAGCTCCTCGAGTGGAAGCTGCTCACGTACGCAGGAAAGATCAGCTTCTCCATGTACTTGCCGCACCCGTTCGTGATCAAGCACGAGTGGATCACGCGGCACCAGAAGACCTGGCACGACCAGTTCTTCGCGTCGTTCTTCCTGGTTTTCGTGGTCGCGACGGCCGGGTACTGGACGATCGAGTACCCGTCGCAGTGCCTCGCGCAGCGCATTGGCGCCAAGCTGCGCATGTGCAGCGAGCAACGCCGCCCGACTGTGTCGGTGCCAGGGCCGGCAAGCTGCAGCCTGATGACGTCTGCCGTTCATGTCTTCCACTCGCGGTGGCAACAACTTGCACTGCCGGTCAGCAGCAAGCGAGTCTCACGGCGATTGTTGTGGATGAAAGAGAGCCACTTCAACAAGAGGACAGGGTCGTTACGTTGCTCAAATTTCGCTAGTCAGCATCGCGCAACCTAATTGCTCACACCAATACCCTTTGTTGCAACTTTAAACTCTTTTGCTTTTAGGTAACGTATAGATAGCCCGAATTTGTCGGACTGACGTGTCCGAGGTTTCTATTTGCGGGTTGGTCGTTTCTATTTTTATTCAAAAAACGCGAGCGGGCGGGCATATTGAAGTGATGGCACTGGCAAAACAGAACCCGGCACGACAACGTCGACGGCGGTGGCAATGGCCGACTCAAATGAGGAGATCAACGACGTTTTCGACTACAACATCGCAATCTACTAGAAGCGTCTACTTCAGGGCCATCGCGCGCTTCGTCGCCTGGATGTGGCCACGCCCAGACTGTCAACATTTGTTCACGGACGAGTTCTGCGCCGCGGCGCGACCGACAGACTGCAGTGAGGCGTTTGTTCGCACCTGGCTCCAGCGCACGCCTTTTGCACCGCCGGCTCGACTCGCTGCTCTACACCATCGTGACTTCTGCCGCTTCCTCGTTGCGCAACGCAAGGCCGACGGCAGCCAGTACAGCAAGTCAGTCATGGATACGTTTTGGTCGGGCCTGGTCTACCTCTTCACAGTCTCTGGTGAGCAAATGGAGGTCGAGTTCGCGGCTCGGCTGTGTTCTACAAAGACATCAAGCACCAGGTGACCCGTCGACGCCAGGCCACCAACGCACGCCTCACGGAGGGAAAGGAGCCGTTCTCGTTCGCGCTCTACCGCAAGCTGGCCCGCTCGATGTTACGGCAAGAGCACAAGGACAGCATCTTCAGTCGACTCTTCCTTGTTCTCAGTTGGAACCTGGTGTGTCGCGCCGCTAACACGGAGGCGATCAGACTCGCACACATCGGGTGGCAAGAGGACGCGCTCGCCGTGATGTTTAGTCACATGAAAAACGACCAGGAAGGAGAGCGACCGGGCGACGCACGCCATGTCTACGCCAACCCTGTCATGCCCGAGATTTGCCCAATTTTGGCGCTCGCGATCTACTACTCAACTTTTGGGTTCGCTCCTGACGGCAAACTGTTCCCCGGGAAGAACCAGTACGACCGGTACTCGAAGGCTTTAAAACGCGAAATGACTGAGGACGATGTTGCCGCTGAGCTCAGTGGCGCTGGGCTGACCACTGCACACTTTGGCTCTCATTCGGCGCGGAAGGGCGCAGCGACCTTCGTCAGCAGCTGCATCACGTCTGGGCCGTCGGCGGCGTCGATTTGTCTCAGGGCTGGGTGGAGCCTGCCAGGTGTCCAGAACACGTACATCAGATACGAGGCGGCGGGTGACATGGTCGTCGGGCGTTTTGTTGCCGGGCTCCCGTTCGAGCGCCCCGAGTTCGCCATCCAGCCTCCGTTCTTCATGGAAACCACCGCTGTAGTGAGCAGTGCACTCGCTTTGTGCTTCCCGGGGGCTCTGGCATCCTTTCGGAACGTTGGGCTGTTCTGCCTCGCTTCACTAGCCTACCACGCCACGTTCCTCCGACAGAACCTGCCGCCGCGTCACATTCCGTTCGACACGCCACTGTTCAGAGATGCGTCTCTGTATGAGCAAGTACGCGCGCTAGTATTCTGCCGCAACTACGAGATGAACGATCCAGTCCGACCGACGGGGATTCCGCCGCACATCGGCCTGATTGTGACCCTCTCGGAGTGCAAGAAGTCTATCGAGTCCATTATACCGACGATGGCGGCTCAGATGCGCACCGTGCTGGACGAGCAGCACACACATGCTGGTTGCAGTGTCGTGTCAATGAAAACGGCGCTGTTTGGTATCCTACAGAAGCACGGCATCCTTCCTAGTCAACCTCAGCCGGTCGAATCGGCAGCAACTCAAGAACCGTCGGTCGCGTTCCCGATCCACACGTGGGGCGGTGCAATTCACCGGGTTCCCAACGATTTTGTCTTCCCACCTGTCACACTGAGCATCATGTGGCAGCTGTGGTGCGTTGGAGACACCAACAAGGGGGTTCCTCCTTTTCGCCTTCTGTCCGCGAGTGATATGAGCAGCAAAAGCGCCTGCACGAGCTTCGGGCGCTGATGGGAGTCGTTGAGCGCCGTCTACTCGAGCACAACGTCCGACTACAGCATATTACGGTGCAAGAGGCGGCTGCTGCACTAGAGATGGTCAAGAGTGAGCTGCCGCTGTCGCGCCAATCGACCAAGGGGCGCGAGAGGCGGTTTGAGCAGCTCTCGTGGACGACACTAGCTCGACAAGTGAAGAAGACGTCCAACTGAACGCTTAGAGGCATAGAAACTCGATTTCTAAAGCTGTCGGACTTTGTGTCCGATAAAATCGCCGACCTGCACATTCACTAGTCACTTTGTATTGAAAAATGGCACTCCACTTTCGAAAATGTCGGGCTCAGGAGTCCGACAAAAAGCGTAAAAATAGCGTCCGAAATCCGACGAATTCAGTAGAAGTTGTTTTGAATTATGGTCTTTTTCCCGCGCGTTTTCTACCATCTCCCGCTGAATTTACCTTACCGATTTTTTACCGACATTTGTTTTTCAAATCTTGACTGCTTAGTCAAAATGTGTGTTGACTGGCTTCCAGTATGTCCGTGCGGCTCATTCGGGCAATTCACTGTAAGAATTGCGAGTGATCTCGCTTCTCAAACCATTTCCCGACGCCCACGCAGCATGGAGACGTTCGAGCGCGACGCGCCGCTCTTCGACCGGCGCTTCCACGTGCTGGTGCAGTACCCGGACCGCGACGAGAAGCTGCTGCCGCTCACCATCCGCCTGCTCAACGGCGTGCGCGTGCGTCACTGGCGGTGCCCCTCTTGTCGCGGTATTGCTATGTTGTTCCTCACTCGTCACCTTTGGTTCTTGGTGGCCAACAGCAGAACAGCGCGAGCAACCAGAAGGAGCGCGTGCTGCGCGTGGAGGTGACGGACGACGACGGCGTGGACCCGTTCTTCCTGTTCCTCTGGAGCGTCTCGGAGGAGGAGTTCCACGAGCTCAAGGCGCAGCAGCGGCTGCTCGTGGACTTCGCCTCCTTCCCCGCCAACCTCATCGAGCTGCTCGAGTGCTGTCTCAAGGACAGCAAGTGGCTGCCCGCGCCCGACGACGACACAGGCAGCAGCAGCAACGCCAGCAGTAGCGCGAGTGCCGGCGACAAGGGCGACGCGCCGGCCGAAAAAGCGGATGGGGAGCAGGCGCGCGCTCAAATGGCGCGGTCGCAGGGCCCCGTGCCACTCAGGTGAGGGCCGTATGGCGCTATTACCCCTTATTATGATATGATTGAATGGCTGACGCTCTCCCCACGTGCATGGCAACCGGTCCGGAAGCTACCTGGCGGTGCTCAACACGTGCAACCGCGCGGGCGAGTCGGTGTTCAGCATCGTCGAGACGAACCAGTTCAAGCACCTGACGCACCTGTCGCTGCAGTTCTTCCCGGGCGACGACGCGGCTGTCAAGGCGTACCTGGCGGCGAGACTGGCCCAGGTGAACGCCGAGAAGCGCGCGCTCGCGTCCAAACTGCGCGCGACCACGGCGGATCGCGACGAGCGCGCGCGCAACGAGGCGCGCATGCAGAAGGAGCTGGACACGTTGCAGCAGCAAACCGACGCGCTGCTGTCGCAGGAGAGGCTCCAGTATGCCGACGAGCTGAATGCGCAGGTCCGGCGTTGCTGTCCACGGTTGGTGTCGCTGTGATTGTAGTCATGGTGATGGCTGACTGTTGCTGTGGACTTCAGAGGGAACGCGCCGCGTCAGCGCTGAAGCAGCGCGAGGACGATCTGAACGTCAAGATCGACGCGCTGACGCAGAAGTTCGAAGCAAAGGTGGGTCGAAGAGCTCCTGCGTCGCTGAGAGATGCGTGCGAGACCAGGTTGACTTATAATGTGCGTATACCAGATGAAAGCTCTGAAGGAGACCGCAGATGCGAATGAGGCGCGCGTGCAGGCTCTGAGCAAGGAGAAGTACCAGAACGAGTTGCTGATCGACCAGCTGCGCGTCCAGTCGAAGGACCTTGGGGACAACAAATCGGTGCTCGCGCGCGAGCTAGAGGCGCTGCGGTCCGACAGCAAGCAGCTTGACCAGAAGGCGTTCGAGCAGGAGAAGCAGATTAACGTGTTGCAGCTGCGCGCAAGCGGCCTGCAGCAGCAGCTCGCGGACAAGGAGGAGGTGATCGCCAAGACGACCGAGATGCTGCAATCCGCGCAGGCGCACAACCAAGAGGTCGAGGACTCGCTCAAGATGTACCGCGACAACCACGCGCGGCTGCAGCAGAAGCTCGAGCTGAGCATCTCGGAGATCAACAAGGTGCGTGACCTGGAAGAGACACAAGCAGGTGTGTGATGGAGCGTTAGCACGCGTTAACGCTCGTTGTTCGGGGCGACTACAGGGCAATGAGATTATTGGGCGGATCCAGAACGAGAGTCGCGCGCTCAAGTCCAAGATCAAGATGAAGACGAAGATCATCAAGCAGCAGGAGCAGGTGCGCCGGCCTCTCAACAGCAAGCGGCTCCCTTCCTTACTCATGTCCTTTTGACGCAAACGATGTCGTTGCTGCTCGCAGGTCGTCGAAGAGAGGCAGCTGCAGCGAGAGGAGCTCATGCTGCAGCTCAAGTCGGCGCGGGAGGACCTGCGCAAGCGAGACGAACACATTGAGACGCTCAAGGTGAGGACTCAACAGTCCGAAGTAGACGCCTATCACTTCGTTCTAACGAGGATGTTTGCTGTCGATGACAGAACACGATCAAGGAGCTGAGCCAGAAGCTGGAAGACAGCAACAAGCTGCTGGCGTCCAACCAACAAGGTGTGGTAACTGCATTCCTAGGGTGTGTTGCGTCGACGCATGTGACTCACTTCGTGCTGCCGTCGTCAGTCATCGCCTGGCTCAACAAGGAGATCAACGAGGCGCAGATCGTGCACCAGCGACGCACGACCGCACACCCGTCCGTGCTCTCCTTCCGACCGTCCGAGAAGGTATCTACTCGCATTTATTGCTAGTCAAGAGGTGCTGTCCATGCTGACGACGTTGTGCGTGATGTGTGTAGAAGTTTTCGGGCGCGTCGGGCGGCGAACTGCGGCCGCCGACCCAGTTCACGACGCAGTAGCTTATAAGTCGTACGCGCCACTCATCGGGTTGCGGGTTTGAAGGCACATTTATTTGGCGTCCTGCTTGAGATAGTCGTGTGCGCTCTTGGCATGGTTGCCTAATTAATTGTGCAACACTCTACATGATGAGCCCGCCGTCGACTCGGATGCACTGGCCGGTGATGTAGGACGCGTCATCACCGGCCAGGAAGGCCACGAGCTTGGCCACTTCGTCGGCGTCTCCGAGCCGCCCGAGCGTGATGTTGGCGAGCGTGCGCTCCCTGGCGGCGTCGCTCATGGCCGCGGTCATGTCCGTGGCGATGAAGCCCGGCTCGACGAGGTTGACGCGGATGTTGCGGCTGCCGAACTCCTTGGCGAGGGACTTGGTGACGCCCACGAGCGCCGACTTGGACGCGCTGTACGCCGTCTGGCCCACATTGCCGTACGAGCCCACGACGCTGCCGATGGTGACGATGCTGCCTCGGCGCTGCTGCATCATGCCCCTGGCGACGGCGCGCGTCATCTGGACCGGGCCGACCAGGTTCGTGAGCAGCAGCTCGTCCAGCTCCGCGTCGCGCAGGCGCAGCAGCAGGCTGTCTTTGGACACGCCCGCGGCGTTCACGAGCGCCGAGACGCCCCCGCCGAGCCGCTCCGAGGCCTGCGCGACGACGCGCACCGCCGCCTCGGCGCCGTCCTCCTCATTGTTCGCCCGCGTCGGCGCGCTGTACTCGAGCCCCAGGACGTCGCTGGCGATGCTTTGAGCTGCCTCCTCGGCGCGGGACAGAGAGCGGGACGTGACCGCCACCTTCCAGCCCACCGAGTGCAGCCTCTTGGCCACTGCGAGCCCGATGCCCCTGCTGCCACCCGTCACCAGCGCCACCCGCGCCGTCATTTTCAATTGGGGAAGTGGCTTTGATGAAGTGGGAGGGCATTGGGATCAGAAAAACAATCTGATGTAGTCAGATCTGATGAAAAGTCATATATCTTCCGAAATAAGTGGGGTGGGTTGGAGACATGTCGCCTTCCAATGCGAAGAAACAGCAATGGAAGGTGGAGTAAACCGGATACACACACGTTTGTTCCGGACCACACCGTTTTATTTTGCTTCTATTCGAATAGTTGCCGCGAAGTAACTTGATCGTATTATGTTTCTTGTTCGACGTTTTTACAATTTCGTCATTTCTCCAACGTACAACAAAAAAGAGAACGCTCCAGTTCCGATATCACACTCGAACAGCGTCAAGGAGGCAGCAAGCAGCGTGCTGTGGGTGCCTTGCCTTGCCTTCTCTCGTCGTCTCTGTTGCTTCAAGAGGCGCGCAAAGATGGCGTGTCCGTCGTGCGGATTGTCGACCGGCGGCTCGCGCTTCTGCTCGAACTGCGGCTTCCACCTGGGCGCGCCCCACGAGCCCGCGCCGGCGGTGCGCAAGAGCAAGTCGAGCGGGACGCCCGCCAAGACCAAGAAGAAGAAGAAGAACAAGCCGCCCAAGGACGAGAGCGGGGACGACAGCGCCAAGAGCAAGCTGGTGGTGCCGCCCGCGGCGTCTGGGGACGAGGCCTCAGCCATCTACAAGCGCATGCTGGCGGCCGTGCGCGGCGCGAACCGCGACAACGACGAGGTGGTCGCTGGCTTCAAGCGCGACTGCAAGGCGTACGGGCAGGGCGAGCTCAAGGCCGCGCTCTTCTGCACGCGGCTGGAGACGTACTTTGGCTCGGGCATCATGCTGGAGCACATGCTGCCGCAGCTCGCGCAGCTCATCCCGGACGACAAGAAGCGCAAGAAGCTGATCAAGGCGCACCTCAAGCGCACGAGCGGCGAGGGCAACAACAACAGCGGCAAGAGCAACAACACCAACCAGCACCGACACAGTCGGCCCGTGTCGACGCCCGGCGTGCTGACGAGCGCGGCGGGCGAGAACCCGCCGATACGGTCACGGACGTCGGGCAACCGCCGCCCGTACTCGACGTCCGACATGATGTCGCGCGACAGCATCGAGAGCAGCGGGGACAGCCAGTCAAGCTCGGGCGGAGGGGGAGCCAGAGGGACTTTTGCCGAGTCGAGTCTGTCGTCGCGACTCACCCGCGGGCGGTACGCCGACACGCCCAAGTGCTCGATCTGCAGCGAGGACTTTGACCTCAAGAACCGGCGGCACCACTGCCGCAAGTGCGGCGCGGCCGTGTGCAAGACGTGCTCGCCCGCGCGCATGCTCGTGTCGCCCGAGCAGGTGTCGTCCGCGCAGGCCAAGAAATACGACCCGGCGCACCCGCAGCGCGTGTGCACGATCTGCGCGCCGATCCTGCAGGCCTTCCAGAGCGGGCTCAACACGCAGTACGCCAACTGCCACAAGGAGAACCCGCACGAGGCCAAGACGCGCTTCCATTTGCCCTACAGCCGCTCGCTGGAGAAGGAGTGCCGCAACGCCGCCGATATCCTCGGCAACTTCTTCCGCCCAAGCTTTGGCGCCGACAGCGACCGTTATATCCCCGTCACGTTCCTCAAGAAAGCCAAGGGGATCGCGTTCCTCACGGTGCTCAAGGCGGGGCTGTTTATCACGGCCAAGGCCGGCACGGGCGTCGTGATCGCCAAGCTCGACGACGGCACGTGGTCGGCGCCGTCTGCGATTGGAACCGCGGGTATCGGCGGCGGTCTCGAGGCCGGCGGCGAGCTGATCGAGTTTATGATCATCATGGGGTCGGCCAACGCCGTCAAGGTGTTCCACCGCACACAGGTGAACGTTGGCGGCGGGCTGAGCGTGGCGCTGGGGCCATACGGCCGCGACGCGCTCGCCCAGGCTGCGGCCAGCCGCGGCGGCTTTAACGCCAACTTCAGCTACTCGCACAGCCGCGGGCTGTTCGCGGGCATCTCCCTGCACGGTGCGGTCATCACGGCGCGCACCGAGATGAACACGAACTTCTACGGCCAGCAGCTGACGCCCGAGACCATCCTGAGCGGGCAGGTGCCGCGGCCGCGCGCCGCGCAGTGCCTGTACGACGCGATCGACCGCGCGATGGACGGCGTCGCGCAGTACGACGCGCGCCCGCCGCCGCCCGCGCACTGCGCCTCGTGCCGCTGCGACACGTTCATGGCCAAGGCCTTTTCTCGCAAGTGCAAGACGTGCAGCCACGACCACAGCAAGGCGAGTTGATACGTGAGTGTGTGTGTGTCTGTGGGCGCTTGGCGCCACCAACTCGACAGCTCGAGTCCTCGGCCGCTCGACGTGTCGCGAGCGACTGCTTTAGATCGGTATCATCCGTGTGATTGCCGCGAGTGAGAGATTAACAGCAAGCAAATACTTCAAGTACACAAGCAAGAGAGAGAAGAACCCTTGGGACCGCGCGGAGTGACGTGCCGCCGCCCTGCTCACCGTTCAACTGGTTGATCTCCGTCAACGCGCCCCTGAGGAACGGGCTTCAACACGCGCCAGTCAACGCCGTCATTTCCCCACTTCGCCCGCATTTCACTTGCCTTTCATACTTCCACACCCGCCCGCGCACGCCACTACCACCGCCGCCTTTGTCTCTTATCCGCGGCAACCGCCAAGTTCATGCCGGCTTTTCTTCTTATTTTCGCGGTGCGCGCGCACTTTCCCTTTCCTTTTCTCCCCCTGCGGCGCACGCAGTCTCCGATTCACGCACGAACAAGAAGAAAGGACGCGGGCGAGTGATGATGGAGACGTCGGTGGTGGTGGCGGACGCGCCGCCGTGCGAGTGCGACGTGCTGCGCGTCAAGACGTACGGCGTCTTCTGGTGAGTGGCGAGGTGACTTGCTGATTCGCTTGCATACTTGATCCCTGATGCGTGGCATGCGCTGTGTTACCCAACGCCTGTCAGGTGCCGCGCGGTGGTGACGTTCATGTGCCGGTCGGTCGCGTGGGACCGCGGCGAGAGCCGCGTGTCGCCCGTGCTCGTGGTCACGCGTCACCCGCTGCTTGGCGGCACGCTCGAGATCCCGCTGGCCGATCTAACGCGCCCATTGCGCATCATAAGCGTGACGCCCCGGCAGGAGAAGCGCCGCGTTTGGAGCATCGCGCTCGGATCGACGCGCCGCAAGCTCACGCTCCGCGCATCCAGCACCGCGCAGTACGCCAAGTGGACGCGCCTGACGCGCGAGTGGCTGCAGCTCGGCCACGACATGTCGGCGTCGGTCGTGACGGCGTCGCCCACGGCCACAGCCACGAGTGAGACCACGAACGCGCACCGCCGGCGCAAGCGCTCGTCCAGGCGACATGCCGCAGCGCAGTGGACTTTTGAACCGAAGGCGGTCGTGGACTCGCCGGTGCCGTGGAACTTGGAGATGCTGCCGTCACCGCTGTCGTCGCCATCGTCCTCATCTTCTTCCGCGCGCTCCGAGAGCACAACGTACTTCACCGCGACGACGGACCCGCCTGCTTTGAGCAGCCGCATCCGACTCGACTCGGACGACAACGAGAGCAACGGCGGCGGCGACCAGGAGGAGGAGGAGGAGCAGCAGTCAACCGAGACTGACGGCACTTCGCTGTCCGTGTTCTCGTTGCTTCAAGTGCTGCAGGCGCAGGAGGCCTCACTCGAGACCATCAGCTCGGCGAGAACCAGCACGGACGCGCAGTCGGACAACATGTCGATCGGCCCGCTAAGCGAGGCCACGACGGACGGAGGCATGGCCTCGCTGCGGGACACGGGCGTCAGCTTCAGCGTGGACGAAAACGGTGGCAGCATGTCGGCGACGGCGGTTGAGTGGACGCACCCGACGGGCCGCGCGCTCTCGTCCGCGTCGCTATCGTCCTGGCTGTCGGAGAGCGACCAGGCCGACCAGGAGCATGACCAAGACGACGCCGGCCACGGCCGTTCTCAGCGCGCGCAGACCGTGGCGATGCTGGAGCTCCCGAATCGCCGGGAGAGCGAGGACGGCAGCGAGGGCGGCCGCGAGAGCTTCGACTACGAGGCGACGTTCCCCTGGATCTTCACGGACGCGCCCGACCGCCGCGTCGTCGTCATCACCGGCCCGCGCCCCACCGACGGCGGCGACGCGCAGACGGTCTATTTCTTCTGATTCGCGTTGCAGTCCCACAAGTAGTAGTAGTAGTAGTAGTAGTAGTAGTAGTAGTAGTACCACATATCATACTCTCATACAAAGAGAGCGAAATCTTCTATTTACCACACTACTATTAATACCCATATCATACTCGCTATGCCGAACTGCAATAACGGATATGCACTAATCCGACGCTTTACGTGAGACAACACCAGCACGTGCCGCTATTGTTTCCAGAACGCCAACAACCCAAGAAAGGACGCCGACCAAGGGAAACCTCTGCGTGAACTAGTTGGTTCGATGGGGGAGCAGCCGGCGTCTTCGCACCGCAAGAGGCAGCGCTCCCGCTCGCGTTCCCGCTCGCGGTCTGCGGAGCGGCGGGCGCGGCGCGCTGGGCGGTCGCCGCCGGCGAAGGAGCGCGAGCTCGGCGAGCAGGAGCGGCGCGAGGCCGAGCGCATCGCGGAGATCGCGCGGCTCGCGGAGGAGCGCGCCGCCAAGCGAGCGGCTGAGCTCCATTCCAAGGCTGCGGGAGGAGGTGAAGAGAAGGAGAAGGAGGAGGAGGCGGAGGAGGGCGAGCGCAAGCCGGGGAAGAAGGTCCCGCTCAAGATCGACGGCGGCACAGGAGGGTCGACCACAAGTGCAGTAGACGATGCGGCGGCTGGCGCCCTGCCGAAGGTCTCGTTCCGGTCCAAGGCGCAGCGCCAGAAAGAAGCGCTCGCGCGGCTCGAACAGAAGCGACAAGAGGTGCGTACTTTCACTATATCTTGACTGCGAGGGGTGGTAACGGATCGCTCTTGCTGACATGTTTGGCGTGCTGTTCATTCAGATGGAGAAGCAGCGCCGGGAGTCGGAAGACGCGCGGCGGCAGTTCGTCCAACGTCAGCGCGATGCCAGCAGTCGCTCGCGCCATGGAGGCGACTCGAGTCGCTCTCGCGCGTCGAGAGGTGACGCGGCCTCGTCCTCAAGCTCGGCGCGCGCCTCCTCTTCCACCAAGGACACTTCATCGTCATCTTCCAACGCGCCGGCGCTTGACCGTAACGAGGAAAAGGCGCTTCAGGCGATCAAGGACCAGTATCTGGGCAAGAAGACCCAGAAGAAGAAGGTAATCAAAGCGAGCGAAAAGTTCTCCAAGGTCTTCCAGTTTGACTGGGAGGCGAGCGAGGACACGTCGAACGACCTGAACCCGCTGTACGCCAAGCGCATGGACGTAAACCTGCTCTTTGGCCGCGGCTACCGTGCGGGCGTCGATATGCGAGAGCAGCGCAAGAACAACACGTTCCTGAACGAACTGAGCCAGAAGCGGCAGCGCGAGCTCCAGGCCGCCGACGAGATGAACAGCGAACTGTCCAAGGAAGAGGTTGCCGTTCGTAAGGAAGAGCGCGAGCGCGCCATTCGCAGCATGCAGGATCACGAACGTGATCGCATGCGCGAGCTTGCGACGCGCGAGGCGCAGACCATGGGCACTCACTGGTCGGAGAAGCCGCTCGAGGAGATGAAGGAGCGCGACTGGCGCATCTTCCGCGAGGACTTCGACATCACGCTCAAGGGCGGCAAGGCGCCCAACCCGCTGCGCAAGTGGTCGGAGGCTGGTGGCTTGCCTGACGCGGTCTTCCAGGCGATTAAGGAGCTGGGCTTTGAGCGGCCGTCGCCGATTCAGATGCAGGCCATCCCCATTGGTCTCCAGCGTCGCGATATCATCGGTATCGCCGAGACCGGTTCGGGTAAGACGGCGGCGTTCATGATCCCGATCATTGCGTATTTGTACCAGCTCCCTGCGTCCATGATCGCGCGGACTGGCGAGCAGGGCCCGCTGGCGCTCGTCATGGCGCCGACGCGCGAGCTGGCGTTGCAGATTGAGCAGGAGACGATCAAGCTGTCCAAGTTTACGAGCTTGGGCGCGATGCCCGACCGCGAGGGCTCGACGTTGCGAACGCTTTCGGTCGTCGGTGGTCAGAACATCGAAGACCAGGCGTTCCGTCTCCGTGAGGGTGTGGACGTCATCATCGGCACGCCCGGCCGTCTCATGGACTGTCTTGAGAACCACTACCTCGTGCTCAACCAGTGCAACTACGTGGTGCTAGATGAAGCCGATCGCATGATTGACATGGGCTTTGAGCCGCAGGTCGTGGCTGTGCTGGAGAATATGGGCTCGCTGCTCAAGTCGGAGAACGAGGAAGAGATGGAGCAGCAGTTGTCCCTCGCCGCCTCGGGCCGCGGACTCCTGCACAACTTCCGCGTGACGAGTATGTTCAGTGCGACGATGCCGCCCGAGGTCGAGAGGCTGGCGAAGACGTTCCTGCGCCACCCGGCGGTCGTCAAGATTGGCGATGAAGAATCGGGCAAGAACAAGCGCATCGACCAGCGCGTGCTCTTCATGAAGCCGGCCAAGAAGAAGGACAAGCTGATGGAGGTGCTGCGCGACATCCTGAGCGCCCAGCCGCGCTCGCGCAAGGAGCGCGTGGTCGACGGCCAGAAGGTCATTGTGTTTGTCAACATCAAGAAGGAGTGCGACATCGTCTACAAGGCCGTGTCGAACGCGGGCTTCCGCGCGACGATCCTGCACGGCGGCAAGTCGCAGGACCAGCGTGAAGAGAGTCTCAAGGGCTTCCGCGAGGGCTACTGTGACGTGCTGGTGGCCACGGACGTGGCTGGTCGTGGTCTCGACATCCCCGACGTGACGCATGTGGTCAACTACGACCTGCCGTCCAAGATCCAGAACTACACGCACCGCATCGGTCGTACCGGTCGTGCCGGCAAGGAGGGTATCGCGATCTCGTTCCTCACGGACGGTGACGAGGAGATCATGTACGACCTAAAGCAGTACCTGGTGGCCACCAACATGCCCGTGCCATCCGAGCTCGCCAGCCACCCGTCCGCCAAGGCGGCGCCCGGCGTGCGCGACGAGAAGGGCAACGTGATCGCTCGCTCCAAGCGCGACACGGTCATCTTCGCCAAGTGATCGGGCCGGTCAATGGGCATCAAGGTGAGGCGATGATGAAGACAGGTTGGGGTCAAAGAAGCTATCGGTTTGGGTCGGGATCTTGTGCCTACTGCTTAGTTACTACTCTTGCGTGTTCGTTCCTGCTGCGGTTGTTCTCTCCTCTGTTTGCGTTACGAGCGGAGCACAAGATGCAAATGCGATGGGGTGGGATATATAGGTAGTGCGGCACCAGTTCGCCGCCGGGGTCGCCGGGCGGCTCTCAGCTGATCTCTATAGACACGCCGAGGTGGTGCGCGTCGCTGTCGTAGTGCCGCATGTCCATCTGCGCCGACACGCGCGTCTTGAGGTGCGCCGACGTGCGCCACTCGTACGCGCCGACCAAGATGCCGTCCGACCCGAGCGAGCTCGCGACCGTCTCCTTGTCGCTCACGGCGTATTTGGCGCGCAGCCGCAGCGTGTTGCGGTCTTTCCGCCGGTCGAACACGAAGGCCGAACCCACGAGCAGCTCCGGCAGCAGCGCCTGCGTCACGTCCAGCCGCACCAGCCGGCCCTTGTCGTTCCTGTCGTCATTCGATCAGCCTATTAGTACACGGCAAGAAGAACCCTCATCACGAAGACAACTACTAGACGCACACTTGCAGCAGCGCCGTGAGGTCGTCGTGCGCGTAGCTGGCGGCAACGTTGAGCGTGGTGAAGCGCCCGAGGCGGTCGCTGTGGTCGAGCCCGACGTCGTAGGCGCCGATCACGGCGACCGCCACGTCGCCGGCCTTGGCGCCGACCGTCGTCTCGAGCGTGGGCCCGTTCACGGCGTCGATCTTGGCGCCGGCGAAGGCCCGGTCGCCCTTGTAGTCGCAGCCGATGCGCGCGAAGCTGGCGGGCGTCTTGTCCGTGGCCGACTCGTGCGCCTCGAGCGTGAAGCGCACGCGGTCGCTCGCGCGCAGGTGCGCCAGCAGCTCCAGGTGGCGCTCCGAGCTCAGGCGCAGACTGGTCGTGATCATCGAGTTGAGCTGGCTCTCGCACACGAGCGACGTGGCCACGCCGCGCTTGACGGCCGTGCGGAAGAACGGAGACACCACCTGCGTCTGCAGCCCGAGCGCCGCGCCCGCGGGCGTCACGGCGTTCAGCTCCACCGCATGCCGGGAGAAGGAGCTCGGCTCCAGCGCGTCCTTGAGCGCCGTGTGCTCGTCCAGAAAGTCCGCGTACAAGCAGCTGCTCAGGCCCTTGGTCGCCGCGCGCCGGGGCCCCGCCATGGCTGCTACGCCGTCGCACACACGTACAGTCGGTCGCGAACGGCGCGAAGGTCTTCCTCCGCTCGGGTCGCTCCCCTCTTTGATCGCTTTGTCGTCCCGATGGTGGAGCGATTGTGTACCGCGCGAGTGGTACACTAGTGTCACAGATGGGAGGAAGCGAGGGGGAGATATGCACTGGGCTAGAGACACCGAACGGGAAGCGGAGATTGCGCCACCGACTGTTTGATGGGTGGCGCGCTAACCTTTCGCACAATGTACGTTTTAGTGACGGTCACTAGTATGGAAACATGTGTCAACTGATGTGGACACATTGACACGCAGCGCAAGAAGGACTTGAAGTTCACTGCGGAGTGTACCCATCTGTCCACCTAACAAATCTCTCAGTAAGGGGTACACACACGCGACCACACTCGTAATGACCACAGCATCGAACGCATACATACATTACAGTTATTGGGGACGATATGCAAGAGTATCTAGGCACGCAGGCTCTGGCCGGTCGAGGCGTACGCGCCGCCGCTCGAGCTCTTCTTCCCGTGATGCGACGACGCCTGGCTGAAAAGCTGCTTGAAGAAGTTGACCAGGAGGTCGGTGGCGCTGACACTGACGTCAGCGGACACGCCGACGCCGGCGTTGGCGCCACCGTAGGCACCAACAGACGCACCAAACCCAGCGTCAACACTGACGCCACCACTGACGCCAAGGCCGCCATCGGCACCCGTTCCAACGTCCGCGCCGGCAGTAACACCGACATTCGCAGCGACGCCAGCATCAACGTTTAGTCCTGCGTCGACGTCAACACCGACGATCACGCCTGCGTCCACATCCGCACCGGCGTTAAGTCCAGCGTCAACATCGGCGCCGGCGTTGAGACCAGCATCGATATCAGCGCCGACGTCGAGACCCGCGTCGATGTCAGTACCAGCATTTAGGCCAGTGCTAACGTCGACTTCAGCGTTGAGACCCGCATCGACATCCGCCCCAACCTTGAGATCAGCGTCCACGTCGGCTCCAGCGTCCACGTCGGCTCCAGCGTCCACGTCGGCTTCAACGTCAAGGCCGGCATCGACATCAGCATCAACGGCGACACCCGCATCCACATCTGCTCCAACGTTGAGACCGGCGTCCACAACAGCACCGACATCTAGGCCCGCGTTCACATCAGCTCCGACACTCAGGCCTGCGTCCGCCTCAGTCTTGATAGCCACCCCCGCACCAACGTCTAAATCGGCGCCAGCGTTCAGTCCTGCATCAACGTCCGCCTCAACGTTCAGGTCTGCGTCGACATCGGCACCGGCGTTCAGGCCCGCGTCCACGTCTGCATCGATGCCAGCGCCGATGTTCACACCCGCGCCGAGACCCGCATCAACATCAACGCCTAGCCCAGCATCGGCATCGGCGCCAACGTTCAGGGCTGCGTCCGCGTCCACGTTCACATCAGCACCGCCGTCGACATCCGCATCCACATCGGCATCGACGCTGAGATCCGTGTCCGCATCGACTCCAACAGCTAGACCGCCGTTGACGTTCGCACCCACATCGGCACCAACGCTGAGATCGGCGTCAGCATCCACGCCAGCAGTGAGTCCAGCATCCACATCGGCACCGATGCCCAGGCCGCCGGCGACGCCCGCATCCACATCAACACCGACGCTCAGACCTGCATCTACGTTCGCGTCCAAATCGGCACCAACAGCCAGGTTGTTGTCGACGTCCACATCGGCACCAACGCTGAGACCCGCGTCCGCATCCACATCAGCGTTCAAACCAGCGTCGGCGTCTGCCGTGACATCTGCACCACCGTTCAGGCCAGCGTCAACCTCAGCATCGATGCTCAGACCCCCGCCAATATTGACGTCGCCATCGATGTCTACAGCGCCGTCCGCGCCAACGCTGAGACCCGCATCGATGCCCGCCTCGGCAGTCACACCAGCGTCAACATCGCCACCAGCGTTCAGGTCTGCGTCGACATCTGCATCGGCCGTCAGATCCGCGTCGACGCTCACACCGGCATCAACATCTGCGCCAGCGTCCAGGCCGACATCGGCATCAGCATCCACATGGGCGCCAACATCTCTATCAGTGTAGCTGGTGTTGTTGTCAGGTGTGTCATCGGAGTCGTGGTTGTCGCTCTGGGGTTGTCCCGACGAGGCATCCTCGCCCTGGTTGCCCTTGTCCCCGGGAGCGCTCGACACAGTCGAGTCGTCATTCCCAGACTTGCTGGGCGCGTCTTCCTGGTTGCTATCGCCGTCCTGCGCCGGCTTCGAAGACGACGTATCCACTGGAGCATCCGTCATCACCGGCGCACTCGTCGTCGTGACGTAAGGCGCCGTCGTCGTCTCAGACGGCGGAACAGTGGCGCTGGTGTAAGGCGCGTCTGTCATTTCGGCCGGAGGTACTGTGGTGCTGGCGTGAGGGGCCGCCGTCGTCACGACCGGGGCGGCAGTCGTCGCCACCGGTGTCGCCGTCGTCGCGGCAGGCTGCTTAGTGCACGGAGTCTTCGAACTCGGCATGTACCCGGCATCGGCAGTTTGGGTGGACAGCGCGGCCGCGACGGCGACGAGCTTGAGGAGAGTCTTGCACGACAGTATGGTTGAGGGAGGCTACGGGGACAGACTCGACCGAGTAGATGACGCCGTTTGGGTCTGACGACTGGAGAGGTAAGTACGGTGAAGTACTTGGTCTTGCCGGAGCAAAAAGATTTGGAAATGAGCTCTGATGATCAACGCGGCCTCAGCCAACTAGACGCCCACAACAGCCATCGAGGTCACCACAGCCGACTGAGAGAGAGAGGAAGAGAGCGCGCACGCGCTACAGTAGCGACAGAGGGAGAGCGCATCCACGCGAAAGAGTCCCGAGGCTCGGCTGCTTGTAGCCAATGAGACTGTTGCCGCCCAGAACACGCTGGGAAGCCAATCGCAACGGCTCCCGAGGACGAGCAGCCACCACAGCGACCGGGCCAGCTGGCTGTCCTGTGTTCTCAGGGATACCAGTACGTTCGCAGTGGTGAGGATGGCATCCTATCCACGTCCCGATCAGGTTGCGTTGCCCCGCTACTGTACCACAAAAATGGCGTAGTCCACTTGACACGTCCTCAAGCGGAAGATGAGGACGTTGTCATCACTCTCACGATAACCCTATCCCTGAACAGAGCATCGGGATATTTTTGCTGTCAGAACACGAGGCGCCGAGGAAGTCACAACACCATTTCATGGAGTTTGGCACTTCAATATGGTGTTGTGTTGGCGATACCGACGATGGTTTTGCCATACAATGGGCTCCCAGGCGCGAGCGCATGCATAGTTAACCGAGTACTGTCATGCTCCACTCAACACAACGACCAGACTGAGAACGACATTAGTGATTGCACTCGCGAAAACATCATGATTGAAATATGTGATGCACCACTGAGACGTTACTTCGGCGTCTACTCGCGAGTTGTGTGCGCAGACCGCTGAGTTCCAGCCTAGTTACTTGCGCAAGTACTGACCAGTCTGGCCGTGCGCAGAGGTACCGCCATTACCACCGACAGCGGCACCAACGTCGACTCCAGCACCAACGCCGACTCCAGCACCAACACCGACTCCAGCTCCAGCACCGACGCCGACTCCAGCACCAACACCGACTCCAGCTCCAGCACCGACGCCGACTCCAGCACCAACACCGACTCCAGCTCCAGCGCCGACGCCGACTCCAGCACCAACACCGACTCCAGCTCCAGCACCGACGCCGACTCCAGCACCAACACCGACTCCAGCACCAACACCGACTCCAGCACCAACGCCGACACCAGCGCCAACGCTGCCCTTGACTCCGCCCGACGCGCTGCTACTGACACCGGCACCAGCA